>VMBQ01001551.1:71227-103727 GCA_007657795.1 Dreissena rostriformis
AAAAATGTATATGCTTGACACATCTTCGCGACCATGTTTTAGAAAAAAAAACAATCAGAAATGGAAACTCTTTTATAACAAATTAAATTTAATGAATTTAAGGATGAAAACAAACAACAAATAGATCGATTTTTATGAACGCAGCATGTAGTAACTGATTTGAACCTGTATATGTCTGTACAAACTTACCTTGTTACACATTACATAAATTCTATTGATAAATGTAATTGTTTTTATTTAATTTTATTTAATTGTTCACACCAATTTTGACACTCTTTGTTTCAGCATTTTTAACCCCGTGTCTAATTGCCCCTTTGTTTATCACAAACCGATCATCTCGCTATGATCAGATACTGTCCAGACAATTACAAAGAAATCGTGGTGTCATAAAACCAGGGACCTATACTTTGGTCCCTGCATAAACCACATGTGATAAACTAGTGTCCGGTCATTTAACACAATTTATGTCCATGTCATCTCTCGGCATATTGAGCAGTCATTTCAGCCAATTTATAAAACTTAATACTTAACAGTTGCTTTACTAAAATATGTTAACATATTTAATAAAAATGAAGACATTGTTCCAACATGGATTAACAGGAACTGTATAAGTGTATAGATATTAGCCAGTTTAATCATAATCATAAAATGGTTAATAAGTATAAGTTAAAAATTGTGTACAAATTTACTGCTACACAATAAACGGTTTTTACGGGTACCGGCAAATGTAAACTCCGCTTGTACGTGTACAGAGTTTAAGTTGAAATGAAACGAAAATTCATTCAATGTAAAAGAAAATTACCACAACATTAAAAGAATGTAATTTATTCCGCTTGTCAGGGCTTTGTATTATAATTAATTCAATGCACCTTGTACAATCGCTAATGAAAAAACAATGGACGAGTTTCCGTGTAATGCGCGTTGGGACAAGTTGACGTCATCACCAAAATAGGTGGCGGAAATACCGAAGCGGTTTACGGACAACAAAATCATCGTTTTTTAGTATTAAACTTTTTTATATACTTTTCTTAATATTTCCAATCGTTTTAGAATATATTTATTTATGAAAGTTTTCGTTATGCAATCAGCATTTCACATTTAACGTTTGAATAAATCTGTACATTGTATTATTCAATGTGTAAACTGGGCAGTAATTACAACGATATGTTAATATTAATTCATCATCCATTTAAATGCTTAAAATTACGTCACAGTGAAAAAAGCTAGCTAAGCTCATGCACCATAGTCATTAAATGTGACTGCTTGATTATAATAACTTGCAATGCTTTGATCACGTTTATTTAAAAATTATCAATTAATACGAACATGCATATGCATTTGTTCTGGAATTTAAATGTGTTTACTCGTACAATCGTGTTCATAGTGTTCATATATGTAATATTTTCACCGATGTGTTGGTGATTTACTGACAAAAGCACATGAATAATTATCATCAGTTGTGTCTACTTTTTATAGGTGTATATGTACAAGCGTTTACAATGTATCAGTCTCTGGATATGTTCTTCATATTGAGTTGTGCAGATACGAATAGATAAGGTCACACAATGGATGCAAACGATATAACCTGATTGATTAATCAATAGCCAATCAATATGATAGATATCTGCTAGCGCAGCTGGAGCTTATTGTATTTATGCTCACCCTGACCACCACGCTGCAACCACACAAACCGTCCATTACAACGATCTTAAATTTTCAAAATTGGCATGTACACAACCAGATCGATTTAATTCTGGCACCGCACAGTTTAAGTCCAACATCAACCAGGCGAACACAAGAAAGTGTCCTGGCGCAGACATCGGCAGTTACAATAACTCTGTGCTCACCACCATGAAGCTGAAGCTAAAAAACAAGCGCATCAACAATAGCATAATATTTGATTTAGAGACACTGACAGATCCGGAGATAGCAAAGTGATTTCAAGCACAGATAGGTGGTAAGTTCGCAGCCCTGAATATTGCAGACAATGACATAGGCACCATCGCAAACAACATCAAGGATGTCCTGCTGTCATCTCCGTATGACGTTCTTGGGGGAGAGATAGAAAGAAGAACAAGTCGTGGGTAAAGACTGAGAACATAAACCTCTGCGACAAAGAAAAGAGCTGGGGCATGATAAGAACATCAGCAAGGACTCTATGACAGAATGCCAGAAAGCCAAAAGGGAGGCGGGAAAGAAGATGAAAGAGGCAAATTAGAAGTTGATTGAGGAGAAATGTATCACAATTGACAAAGGGATAACCTAATGCAACCGTACGAAGGCTTACAGCACCCTCAAGACCCTCAAGAGGACCAGCCAGCCCAAGGCCAGATGCTGACGGGAACCTCTTGGCCGGCAATACCGAAGTCATAAACAAGTGGACGGAATACTGCAGCGACCTATATAACTACCCGCTTCAAACAGACCCATTACTCTTATGTATCGTGACACAATTGATAAATCAACTATGCCATTATGAAGACTGTTTCAAATCGTGATGAATACATATTTTATGAACATTTAATAAACAACAGAACAGAACATTAAAGTCTGACTGTTCTAAAACTTTAAATACTATTATCTGTCCAGCCATCTTTTAAAGTTCCAAAATTTAATTGAAGATCCAGATAATGTATATCCAAATTTAATCGTTGGATTAACTCTAGAACTAGACGTGTTTGGCTATAATCATGCTATTAACGCATCTTGCTGCGTAGCTTCTACTTCGATATGGTTCAAGAGATTTTATTTATTACGATCAACCGGTCTAATACGGTTTATTAAATTTAAATTTAAAGTTCATGTTTCACAAGAAAGGAGCAAACGTGTATCAGGCGTTTTCCCATTAAGAAACGAAATCAACACAAACCTGCTAACAGTGTGTCATGTTTAATGCACAGCCGTTCGTCCAGCACAACTCTTCGATCGATTGTTTTATCCTCGTGATGAGTCTATATTATTCAAGCTTTCAAATAATCGTCAAATAAAAATGACGTAATATATACATTTTTGTAAAGGTACGATGTTGACATGTGTTTGTTTGAACCGCCGTTACGATTTTGGTATCGGTTGTCTCTACGAATTATTATAAAACATGCATACAACTGTTAAGTAAGCAAATATATACAACATTAAATAACATTAAAACCGTGTGTGTACGTTGTTTTAGGCCATAGTGTAGTTTTTTTTTTATTAATTTTATTTAGGTATTCAGAAGCTATTCTTTTCTTCTAAAACAATGTTGTTGTTTTTTAATTCTATGAGATTATAAAAAAACATCACCGCATATTGATGATTATCAAACGAATTCATTTATTTATAATGATATTGTTTGCTCAACTATTGATAACATTTATTTAAAAACATACTGTGTTTGAAAATTGGATGAAATGCATTTGTATATTGCATTTCATAGTGTATTTACCGTATTATAACCATTAACATTTATAAAGCAACATCTGAACCAACGCCAGGGGTGTTGGTATATTAAAACATTGACGAAATTGTCTTCATATTATTTATTATTCAACTTTATCTTAAATTCACTATCATTCAAATATAATTACCGTAACGTCCGTTTAAATTTTCTTATCTGCAGTACATATCATTTATAAATATCAAGGCTAAGGTCATTGTAAAATTGTCTCGTTAATTTGAAAAGCAATGTCAATATCAACATCTGCTAACACCTTTCTAAATAGCATACTGAGCGGACGACCTCTAAAGAGAGTTTACGAAGGATTTCTAAAAAATAGCTAATTGTGTTATTCATGTTGCGGTGTGAGTCAATATCGATTTAATGCGTTCGATCTTAAGTTTTCCCGTTCAGATAGTATTACGTGGATACTATAGTAGATAACATACACAGGTAAAAAGTAAGTGAATACTCATTTGTGATTGTTTTATGCCCGCTACGTATTGGTAAATATCTTATATTTAAACTATATGAACAAGCGTTGTCTGAATTATATGTGTTACCCCTTTAAATATTTTAAAACTTTCTCCAAGCGTTTGCCATTCCAACTTTACATGTATTGTTTATATTATATAAACTATTCGCCGACCGATAATAAGTATTTGTTATTGTATTAAAGAACGCTGTAATAAATTAATTAATGATTATATTTCTAGTAATGATGAACATTAGAACATCGACGTTCTGGATATATCATGGACGACGTGCAAAGGTAGGCCTTGTGTGACAGGGGTCTAATTTAATACGAAATTCCATTACGACGACTTTTTAATGATATAATGTTTATCTCTAAATTATAACTAAACAAAACTAATTCTTGTTTATGCTCTTCAAATATGGCTACTAGTATGTACATCATGTTGACTTTTTATTGTATGAACTAAACAAGGTAACATTGATTATTAAAATTACGTAAAATACAATAGTAATGTCATATTTACCGTTTAGAATTGCAAAGCGGCTCCAATATATTAGTATACGCGCACTATTGTTCATATGTTTCCGTTTAAATGTTGATATAAAACATGTGTTGACATCCAAAAACACAAATACCATTATTGATCTAAATACGTTTAAAGTTTCTGAAAGATACAAATGGAGCAGAATTTGACAAAACAAAAACAAACAAAAATAAATTACTGTTTTACCCAAACGTTTTCTATAAACGCTTAGGAAAAAAAACGTATGACATGGCTTTTTTTCTGTCTAATGGTAATCAAATATTATGTGACGACCTCGCAACTTGTACATGATTTAATAGTATTACAATATAACACTTCTTTACACTATTGCACAGTCATTTTTTTTTTAAATTAAAGATGTTCTTACAATTCTAGAAATTGTAAATTGTTACTTAATATTAAATGTTACTACAACGATTTTAATGTTTTTTTTTTCAGAAGAGCAAAGGCGTTGAGAATATGGATACAACGTCTTTAAATTATCGTTATACACCGGTGAGATATTCCATTATTTTACCTCATACTCATGATTTCTTCAAGTTCAGGAAAGATGACAAGGCAGTTACGGAAATACACATTCACCTTTGATTTTAATTAGACAATATAATTTAATGACATGAAGAAATATTTTACACACAAATTACATTGCGATCAATTGGCGTTAAGATTTATTTTTTAGTTTTGTGGCTTGTGTTTTACCAGATTGAAATCAAATCAACAGTACAAAAGAAAGCAACACATTCTCGATGTGAAGGTATCATATCAAAAAATGTCCAATATATGCGAAAACGTCGTTGGCAGGGGTATTTCTTGTTAAAAGCATGGTTTCTAACTTTCCGAGTTTTGTGTTTTACTATATTGTCCGTCTTGGTCAATAGCATATTTAGAACTACGGGCATTTCTGTGTTTTGCTGAGAATACATGACATTGTGGGTTGCCGGCATATTGAATTAACCATACCCCGGTAAAGTCATGTTCATAAATTGAGTACTGTTAACATTACTGGTCCTATTACCTACCTGTAGTGACATCGCATTGAATGATTGACTTGTCTGCACAAATGCACCGGATATCTGTGATTACAAAAAAAACAACGTTAGAAGGTTTGTTTTTCGCTTCTCCTGCAATATTTGCCTTGCTCCGAATGTCCGCCATATTGCCGTTTTAACGCGTACTCTTTCTCATTATTGTTGGTTTTTGAACTCTCTCATGTGACGTGTGTTTTTCGCTTTAATACTTAACATTATATTTGCACTCATTTTACACATACTTTCACATTTCAACTATCTTATATAATATGTATTACTTAAACATCATATAACTTTATCTCCTCTGTAAATTTTCCAACTGCCGCGATGAGGCATGCGCACGTTTTTATAATTAATATAATATAAGAGTTTTGATGTTTTAATTGCTATAAAATATTACGCCTAATGATGCGCAACTCCCTGTTGGCTATTTTTGATTTCTTACTAAGTTTTAAAATAGTGTACAGCTGTGAGACGACGCGGTTATTTAGATACCAGCTTAATACGTTAACAAATCGTTCACTTTTTTTATATGCCGTACTTTAATTAAGTTATTTATAAAATCACAAACATTGGCGATCATACTCAGTCAAATGGGAAACCATCATTCATAATAAATTATACCCAAACTGAACCTCCTATTTCGATTAAAAAAGGGAATATTTGGATTGATGATAACACATAATACATACACATATTTGTCACATGTTAACTTTATGGTCGAATTTTCTTTCACAATTTCTATGTTATTATTTAAACATAATATTGCAATATCTAAATAAGAAGCCCTGGACTCTTTCCTCATTGAACATGTACTGAAAATGAATTCATATAAATAATCACAAAACACCCATTCAGTAACCGTACATTATCAATATTTGGGTAATTCAATTACCTTTTTTTCCAAAAGGGGAGATTATTATGTTAACCTTTCTTTTCAAAATAAAGATTTGTGAACGTTTAGTGTGTTTGAAAACTGATAACCATTGTATGTATTTTGCTAAATTGCACAATCCTAGCTTCAAAAAACAATCGTACAATCGTACGATGATTGGTGACCCATATGACCTACTATCTGCATGAGAGTTTCAAGTAGATTATGTCGCTGAATCTTATCCGTGACCGTTGGTTGAAGTTGATTATACGAGTACGAATGGTTCAATATGACGTGACTTTTTTCTGTCTAATGGTAATCAAATATTATGTGACGACCTCGCAACTTATCAATGAGTTAATAGTATAACAATATAACACTTCTTTACACTATTGCACAGTCATTTGATTTGTTTTAAATTAAAGATGTTTATACAATTCTAGAAATTGCAAATCGTTACTTAATATTAATGTTACTGCAACGATTTTATTTATTTTTTTGTTTCAGAAGAGCAAAGGCGTTGAGAATATGGATACGAAGTCTTTAAAAAACCTTTATGAAACGGTGAGATATTCCATTATTTTACCTCATACTCATGATTTCTTCAAGTTCAGGAAAGATGACCAGGTAGTTACGGAAATACACATTCACCTTTGATTTTAATTAGACAATATAATTTAATGACATGTAGAAATATTTTACACACAAATTTCATTGCGATCAATTGGCGTTAAGATTTATTTTTTAGTTTTGTGACTTGTGTTTTACCAGATTGAAATCAAATCAACAGTACAAAAGAAAGCAACACATTCTCGATTTGAAGGTATCATATCAAAAACTGTCCGATATATGCGAAAACGTCGTTTGGCAGGGGTATTCCTTGTTAAAAGCATTGTTTCTAACTTTCCGACTTTTGTGTTTGATTATATTGTCCATCTTGGTCAAAAGCATATTTAGAACTACGGGCATTTCTGTGTTTTGCTGAGAATTCATGACATTGTGGGTTGCCGGCATATTGAATCAACCATACCCCAGTGAAGTCATGTTCATAAATTGAGTACTGTTAAAATTACTGGTCCTATTACTTACCTGTAGTAACATCGCATTGAATGATTGACTTGTCTGCACAAATGCACCGGATATCTTTGACGACAAAAAAAACGTTAGAAGGTTAGTATGTCGCTTCTCCTGCAATATTTGCCTTGCTCCGAATGTCCGCCATATTGCCGTTTTAACGCGTACTCTTTCTCATTAATGTTGGTTTTTGAATTCTCTCATGTGACGTGTCTTTTTCGCTTTTATACTCCACATAATATTTGCACTCATTTAACACATACTTTCACATTTCAACTATCTCATATAATATGTATTACTTAAACATCATATAACTTTATCTCCTCTGTAAATTTTCCAACTGCCGCGATGAGGCATGCGCACTTTTTTTATAATTAATATAATATGAGAGTTTTGATGTTTTAATTGCTATAAAATATTACGCCTAATGATGCGCAACTCGCTGTTGGCTATTTTTGATTTCTTACTAAGTTTTAAAATAGTGTACAGCTGTGAGACGACGCGGTTATTTAGATACCAGCTTAATACGTTAACAAATCGTTCAATTTTTTTATATGCCTTACTTAAACCAAGTTATTTATAAAATCACCAAATCATGATTATTTGAAAGCTAGTAAAATCAGTCATATAGTTAAGGGAATCAATAATTGGTTAGTCCATTTTAAACTAAATTTCGTATTTCAGAGGATCTAATTGTTTATACATGATAACACACGTCAATCTTTTTATATTAGTTTGATTTCGAGACGCGCAACGAATACGTTCTGTGACCACGTGTTCTTGCTAACTGAAAAAAGGTTGAACCCAGACGCCCAAGATATATGTTGCCTATTTGTGGGATAGGAAAGTAAACTTAAGACGAGAAATTTCAACTCAAATAAGGCGTTCTATGTCCTTTGTATTTGGTCGCTCCAGTTATTCATTAAATATTTCATCATTATGTGTGTTTTGATATTAACCTGGCATGGTCATTGCGTGTCTCCATGTTTTCTCAAACGTCATTAGTGCAACCTCAGAGTTTAAGGTTTGCATTAAATTAATCTCTGCAAAGAGGTGGTAACATATTATAGGCCGAGAAACGGTTCGATACAATGTAGTAAGACGTACTATTGCTTTTCGCGTAGTGAAATATTTAGAAATGAAGGTAATTTGTTATTTTTTAGTACTGTTACATTCTGTTTTAGGCCCTGGAGAGAAAGGACGAAGACTGTGATGACATGGGCGTTTTTATGAAGAACATCCTCAAGTCGAAGGTAGGCTTTTACCACATTTATTAATTGGTATTTGTCTTTAAACGAAAATATGGCAAATATGTCCGTAATTCTTGTGTTTATACAGATACTTAAATTAACATAATACTCACAGACGTGACTTGAGCTCTTAAGCTCTTGCTTGCCCTTTTTGCGATTTATTAAAGCCTATTTCACACTAAACATCAACGAATATTTCGTAAAATATTTCGTAAAATAAAATTAACATATAAACCATCAGTGTTCCTTATAGCAATAGCAAACAGTTCAACGCTAGATGTGGTCTGGCTACATATAAATAACAATAAAGAAAATGTGCTTTTTTGCGGCACAATATATTCCATTTTAATTTCCCGCAACGATATCTATTCATACGACACATAAACACTAAATTGATACATGAACATGTTTTGAATATACTGTACCACAAAAAAAGCATTTTGTATCTTTTTAAATCTATATTACCAGTGCTCATCTAGCGTTGAACTTTGGCTATTGCTATAAAGAACACTGATTGTTTTTGTGTAAACATTTTTTTACGAGACATTTGACGAAATAATCGTTTATTTTGAGCGTTATAGGGGCTTTGATATTACAAGCAGAATCAGCTCTTTATTCAACACGAATATTAAATAAATGCACGATTTCCAAAATCAGTATTCATATGATGTTCGAAAAGATTGAGAACACCTTTTATGAAATCACCCACAGTGGAAAGAAAGGAAGACGGCCTCAAGGACGATGTGCGATATCCCCTCAAATGACTGTAGTTGTATTATTAAAATGTACACCCAGTTCGATAACCTTCTAGATCGCCTGAATAACTTCTTAATCGCGAACCTTGAATTATCAACAATTTGCCCCCTATCCCCTCCTTTTGTTCACTTTCTACCTCAAGAAGTTTTTATTATATCATGTTCACTTGATTTGTGTTGCCATAATACCTTGGCCTATTTCAATTATCAACCAGATCACCTCACCTATTTTGATTAATGGCTCTCAAGTAATCCCAAATTATTACTTGTCCCACACTATCATTTGAACATTTGTTTTCAACATATTACATGCCACCTCTAGTGGAAATAACTCAACAAGATTCAGTAAACCAGATCGCCTAGTAGTACATAACATGTTTGCTGTGTGCAAAGATTTTGCCAAAAAAAATCCTTTTCAGATCGATGTAACCAAGACCTTTAAAGTTTTATGAAAATTTGACATATTTTAGCATATTTTAGCAAACTGTATTGACAAAACCCAAAATGGTCTTAATACATTTTTCAGAATAGCTCAGTCCTCCGAGGAGTGGGCAGGTTTATAAACGAGAGTATACATATTGACCAGAAAAATCAATATGACCACGATAGCCATGCAGGTACTTTACACAATTACAAGTTGCTATGCACACGAGGCGCATGTTTATTTGGTGTATGTACAATGTAAAGCCCGAGTTTACATGAAATAACTATTGCGTATTTCAAACTGGTATTGACTTTGATGAACGTAAATGTCCTTGTCTTTAAATAAGAGTAATCTCCCTCAAAGAATCCCACATTTTACGAACACGTAAATTGCCAATCGATTATCCGCTATAGGCAAAATCACAGCAAGCACAGATCGGTGATAAGCTATTAATGTCGTATAATAAAAAAAAATCATGTTAATATTTATTTTTACTGACGCATAAATGAGTTATCTCATGCTGATACAAATGTGTACGTGTATGAATAATTTTTGAACAATATATTCATCAAATAAATTCTCGTTGAATAACGGGATCTATTCAAATCATATTCATTTGGTTGTTAACAAATCAAATTACAAAATGCATGGGGTATTAACGTAACGTGTTTCAATAACGAATGATTATTGTTGACAATACTGAGGAAGAAGTTAAGCAAAATCATTAACTTACTAGATGCCTGGCGGTAACATGTCGGGCTAAAATGTTTGTTATTATTGAAAAGTCTATGAAGTGCTCTTGTTAATCTTGATTATGAGATGTATATGATATTATGAAAATATAGATTCAATTGTTTACGAAACATCAAACCATAAAACAAATACTAAGACATCAATACAGACCAAATATTCAAATAAAAGTGGAGACGGTCTTCAATATAATAACGGTTAATGTGTGAAAGTAGTCAATGCTGATGTCAGTTTAATATAATTGAGATACCATCAACTTATAGTCACTTGTTTTTTACTACAAGATCCGGAAAGAAGGGAGTAGACACCGACATAACTGCCGAATATTTGCAAACAGGTGTTCACAATTTGTTTTGGAAATAAATGTTGTTATCTCATTTTTTGTCACTCTTGTATTTGAAATATCAAAAGTGCGATTGAATAATATAAGGCCATATGACCATGTCTAAATTATATAGCTTACCCATGACGACAATTTATTTTGATCCACATGTTTATATTCAGGAAGCTTCCCAGAGATTTGCAAAGACAGGTCAAACAAGAAGAAGAACGCCTTGAATTTCTTCATATATGCACTTTTGTTTGAAAGTGAAGAGGAGGCACAAACGAAGTTGAGTTATTGCGATGATCCGATAGGTGCGGCATACGCATATTATTAATATTTCTTTTTGAAGAAACATGATGTAAATAATGCGATTTTTACATGTTTAGCGATTATAAAATACTATAGAATGTTTTTTGCAATTTAACTCAATTATCAGCGGGTGGTTTAAGACTGGGTTTTTTGCAAAAACATTGAATTATTGGGTGGCACTAACGTCAATCATACATGCCTAATTGTACACTTTATTGCTAAGGCGCAGCATTGATTGCCAGTTCGCTGCTAAAGACAGTATCCAAAATGGCAAGAAGGGAGGCGGAATTGGACTTGGCAACAAATGTACTGAAACACTCCAGGTCGGCGGACGGACACACTTGTTTTTATACTGCTTGTGTCATAGCATAACTAGAGATTATAGCGCTAATATAATTGCCCTCTTACAATATATGTTGTTAATGATTTTTTTCCGTGATGTTTACATTCAGTGTAGACATGATCATCTACCTATATGTCGGTTTCACAGAGTGTACACGGGTGTACACGAAAATTCAAGCCCAGTTATTTTTGTTTTTTTGCCTTATAAAACAAAGTCATTTTAGTTCTTGTGTAGTTGTTGTTAAATATCAAATACGGATATTCAAAACGTTTCGAATACCAGGACAAGTTGAGTTCTTATTAAAAATATATTAGCTTGTCTAAATGCAAACTCGTTTTATTAGATTATAATTGTATGAACGTAGGTATTCTTATAATTCACTATGTCATCTTATCTTATTATGCTTGTAGAGAATACGAACAAAAGGCGTGCGATATGTTGAGTAAATATTTCCACCGCAATCGGAAAGGTGCCTACAATTACCTAATTCACAAGTTTGAGGAGCCGTTTAGCTCCACCAACGCGTTGGAATTGGCAAATGCAAACCACCTCAAGAACTTTATGGGTCATTCTTGTTGTCAAACGAAACTCAACGCGGTATGGAGAGGGAAAATGGCGACATATACTCCCTGGTGGCAGGTATAATACATTTGTGTTTATTTGATTGATACTTATAAGGACAAATATCATTTAAGATATATCATACGATCACAATATATTATACACAATTAAACACAATCAACGCAGTGGAACAAGAAACAAGTCCGTGTATATGTAACACATTCGGATCTACAAATACGAAACACGTTCGTGTCTGTTGGTAGATAGCTTAACGTTCAATTGTGGATTAAGGAATTAGAATCCCAGTTCGGTCACACTTATAGTTAAGGGAATTCAATTGGCAAAAACAAATGGCTATTCCTCCATACCTCTTATTTTAGTAGTGAATATACCAGAAACTGGCATTAATACACATGTTAGGCCACAACAAATTGAAGATTTGTTCTACGGATTTTAGCCTCCTCACCCTCCCCCCAATAAAACAAACAAAAATAATTATGGAGCGAGAGAGCGAAATAATAAGTATATAATCTTCATTTTTCTTTTTAAATAATAGGCGAGCGATAAGCGAAAAAAAAATACATATATTGTCTATTTTCGTTGATATTTTTGTCCAAATAAATGCACGAGATATGCCATATACCAGAACAAGATCATTAATTAGTAATAATTGTGTTTTAACGCTAGTCCAATGTTTGTTTAAAAAAATAAAATCTCCAATAGTTGCTCTGCTTATTCACACCAGGAAGTGACTACTTTATGTAAACATGGTTCACTGTAGTTTTCACAATCAGATTTATATTAGAAGCGCAGTCATCTGTTATTGCAAGTTAACTTACATGAAACAATAAATAAAACAATAAACAAAATGCATAAGAAATATCTTGAATCTGTATTAGTTCTAAATATCATAGGTTATGGCATTATACAATACTCAAATGCATTACTTTTGTCAATTTAGTAATGTTTATGTTAAAATAAGAAATAAGAAGAAAAACCCATAACTAACGAACGAAAGAAAAATAAGAAATGGGTAGTAAAAGTTTTGTATTTCAATATTTAAAACATGCCTATAAAACAAACCCATTTATAGATGTGACTAGTAGTAGCCCTTATTTTGACATAGAACATATATGCAAAAAAAGAATAGTATCAGTTCTAGTATAATGACTTATACTATTATATGTATTTTCAACACTAGTAGTAGAACGACAAGAGTGAATATTTAAAATCACATCAATTTAACATTGGAAGGCGTAACCGGATCTATGCTAACCGAGTTCGAGTCTCCGTAGTACAAATTTCTCTTTTATGACATATGTTTTGGCGGTTTTAGTTATCACTGTCAAGTCTATCTTTGTATCGCGTTAGGGATTCTGCTAATCTACCTATGATTTTGGCAAACACTGTGTTTCTTTTTTCACCCATTGATTGCAAACTAAGGGCGATACGACACGTCTGGTTGTCTTTACATGTGTTGGTATATGCCTCGGTAATTTGTAGTTGTAATTTTGGATTTTGTTTAATTCACTTTGAACATGACAACCGGCATCTATTAAGTCTTGTATGGCAGTGATCAACATACCATAAAGCATTGCTAAGAGATTTCAGCACTTGCTTGCCACTTTCCTCAACAATGTCAGCTGATCATCCGCATCCGGTACTTTGCGCCCATACAATCAAATCACAGTTAAGTTGTTGAGGTCCAGAACGTTTCTTTACTTTCGAACTTATGTTAACTTCGTGTGCTGGGGTCATAATGTGCACCTTAGATTAAGCAATCAACACTTTGAACGCCGTGGAGTAACAGTTTGAACTAGTAGATGGAAGTCGTGTATGTAAAGTATACTCGACAATTGTTTTGTCCAGTTCAACGACGACCCTCAGTTGCATGTTAATGTTCGATATTTTAATTGTATCGATAGTTACAAGTTTAATACAGATTTGTAACGAATGGACGCATTCCGGTGACATTTCACATTCTGATTCAGATGCGGGTGAGAGAAATAAATTACTTAAATCATATGTGATGCGATGACCCGTCGCCAGCGGAGAAAAAAAATACATTTCCATCTGTGTCTTTTGCCGACAAGACTAGACAAAAGAACGCCGCCATTTATATACCATAAACCAGTCTAATACAGAAAAACGCTATAAAAGTCTATGTCGTAAAATACATATTAAACGAAATCATTAAAAAAAAATCGGAGCTAAATTGTTGCTGGGTCGAATTTCGAGTAGATAGGCGAGCTTTGAGTAAACTTGATAGAAAACCACTTTTTGCGGCTTCAAACCAAATGCCCATCCTCTGAGCTGTGTGGTTTAAGCGAAATAATTTAAAGTAAGTAAAGTCTATTTATACCATGTGATCCCCTTTTGCTAATATGGATTACAGGGGTATAATTTGAAGGAAAAACACACGTGTTTAAAGAATCACTACACGATGCTCACAACCAAATAGTTAGACAATCATTTAGCTTTTAAGTTGAGAAGTTTGTTTCAATATCAACATGTTAGTGAACCAGTATCATATTTGTTACTTTTAATTGTAACAACGTACGCTCTAAGTAATACTGATTAAAAAGAGACAATTTTTAAATTGTGATTCGTTTATTCATGTAAGAGAAAATAATTAACACCATCGAGGATTAGGCATTTTAACACCGGGTGCCCGATTTAAATAAACTTGGCAAAGGGCTATCATTTGATGTTACACGCCGAAAACACAACTTGTTTGCCTAGCGGTTTCATATGAGGAATAATGTTGCTATATAATGCTGTATAAATCAAATTACCGTTGTGGTTTGGCCATTTTTTATTGATCATATGATCACTGGGTTTGGCCATTTTTATAATCATGTGGCAAGTGGGCTTTGGCCGTTTCCGACCAAATCAGCCTAATAAGAATAAACTTTGTTGGGCACCACAATACGATGTAACATGCCAAATACGACGCATCTAATCGATTGGGTTTCAAAACGATATCCAGAATATAACACATTTTTTAAAGTAGTGTTTAGCTGTGGTGTTTATACATTAGAAGTTGCGTGAACATCCGCACAGCGGTTTAACAGGACATGTGGTCTGCAGCAATTTGTTGACAATGGACAAACGACGCAGAACGTCGGACAGTCATCTATCACAATAGCTCTTTGTAAACTGTTTGTGCTCAGGGGATCTTATAACATGACTCACCCTGTTTAAAAGACAGTTTTAGCAAATGGCCTGTGTCTCTAAATAAAAGATATATTTCACGATCAGTTTAATATAATTACAAAATGGGTGACGCTTATTTAACAGGCCAAACATCTAGTAACCATTAATTGGGAACAATTTTAAATAAAACCTATGCTTCGAAAACATTGTATAAATTTGTGAAATGAATACTTCTTTGCAGATCTTGATGGTTCTTGTTCTTCCTATCTTTGTGAAAACAATCAAGTTTACGACTAAGGTATATATCAATATTGATGATCATGTTGTAATGTGTACGATGTTAAAACACAAATATAATGAAAACATCGGTTATACACCCATAATATGTTCATGTCGAGCATGTTGTCTGCACTGTGTTTAATTCATGCACCTAATTCAATCGTTATTTTTAACGGTTAATTCGTTAAATTATTGCACCATATCACAATCTGTTTTAATAGTTAAATGCGATGTTTGTTCAAACATACACATTCGTTCTAAACATAAATACGAAGACTTTACATATATGAAAACAGTGTCTATTGACAGAGTGTTTGATGATTATGTTAATGGGACATTTTTCCTGACGTACCAGTTTGTAGATAGACATAGATTGTACTACACTTAACATATAATATATAATATCATATTTTAATAATCAACATGGATGTTGATTTTCGATCATAATGTATTATTCCAGACAGTGCAACTTTTGTATGACTTCGTTTAAGAGCTTACACTCTAGAATAAGTGTTATGGTTTTACCGTTTCGTACAAACACGTAAACGAGATTTATTTTATAACTGTATTTTGTCCTTTGTCATTCTTAACAATGCGCTTTAGCGGATCAAAATCATCGAGCTTTACAGTGGTTTTGATATAATCGTTTTGGTATTTAGTACGTCTGAAATTTCAATTACACACTGTAATATTCAAAATTCAGATGCCTTATCACATGAGAGCAGTACAAGATTGTTATGAAACGAAAATTGTTAAATTACAAATTCAGTACATCAAAAACAAGCTCACAAAGGCAAAACACCTGAAAGGAACTTGAATCAGCGACAAAGAGGACCGTTATATTAATCTCTCGTTATTGAGTTACGACGGGTTTTGAAAAACACATTGATCGCTTTTGGATAGATTTCATTCATACAGACTCTTAAGTAAATAAAGCAAGGATCGAAGCAAGAGTAGTTAAATATCCTTGCAGTAATCAATACTCTCCGTTCAGTATTTAAGTAAACATATTTCGTTTTCTTAAATTCGCAGGCTGCATCAAACACAAATCAAACCAAAAGCAACGCAATGAATAAAGGTGACAGCGTGGGAACATTTGAGGCATTGTATGACTTGTATACTGCTCCTATATCGGTCTTTGCAATTAATAATGTAAGTTTTGTTATCTAAGTATATACTTTCATAATTCACTTTTCTTGATTGCCTTTGCTGTGTTATGAAATAAATGTTTATTCAATATACGATTATAATTTGTGTTCATGTTTGTCTTTTGTACATTAACTTAATATATGAAAGCAAAGTACAAATATTGAATTAATAATGTATTTATCCGTAGTATTCCTTTTTACATATCTTCAAGATGAATCTATTTTATTTTCAAGAACACACTATGCAGCTAGATTAAATAAACAAACAACATAAACGACAGCATAATGTTTTATCATATTTAGTTTAAACCTATTTATTTTAGCTGAATAGTATCGAAAGGGTAAGGCTTATGGAAACACTCCCGAGTCTGTTTCTTGTGAAGAATCAGTACTTGTTGAGTTTTAAAGACCACTCCCACAATGGGAAACGAACCCTTGACGTTCCGGGCGCTAGGCGGGCACCATAAATACTACTTCACGGCGGCTTTAATCATATTGGTCAAATAGTCGATACTCATTAATATCTTTATGATGACCGGATTACAAGTATAATGTGAATTAATTGTCAAAAAGGAATATCGATCGTATTTCAGATTTCGTTCCTGATTTTCTTGGGACTGTTTTCCTACTTTGTGCTTGTGGAGTTGGAAGTACGTGTCACTTTTGTAGAGTATGTCATCTGGGGCTGGGCTTTGACGTTACTATGCGAAGAGCTCAGACAGGTAACGATGTAACACAATCATAAAACATACCGTGGTTATTCAAATTAAAACGCAATGACAGAGAACAATACCTTGATTAAATTATATTTTAATTACTCAATGGTCTAGATGCACGAGAAGAACTTGTTATGCTCGATGGAATGCAATAAGTACTTGCCAGACACTTTCTTGTTGACAAGATTTAAGAATGTAGCAGTATACATACATCTAAACTGCAGTTAATCAGCAGTGGTGGGAGTACAGCGATCAGGAAACTCCGATGTTGGTTTGCTTCTTACTGGAATCGATACGACGTGGCAATGTACCTTGTTGGTTTTACAGCTATTATTTTGAGATTATCGGTGAAAGGGGATGATGAATTTAACTCTGTTCGATATGTGTATAGGTACGTATCAATAAGCTGTATACATTTGTCCCATTTCGAAAAATAACATGCCATATAAAGTAAAATTATTAATTGTTAAAACCATTAATTACATTCAAAAGTCCCGTTTTACTTAATTTTGAATTATATGGACGATTCTTAGATAAAACATCTTTTATCAACCTTTACAAATTGACAGACAATGGCTGATTGAAACTCATTGTTATTTGAGTGTTAACTATGTTTCCTCAAAATATCACATTTCAGTATCGCAGTGGCAATGTTTTACATACGCTTTCTCCAGAGCTTCCTCGTAGAAGAGAACATGGGGCCGAAAATTATCATGCTAGGACAGATGGTAATTCAATATTTATTTTGAGTACTGATATTTAACATTTGTTGAACACACATGCAATATTTGACAGAAAGCATGACCATGTCATATAACCAAATATTCATGGTTTTCAGATTATCGATCTGATAGGGTTCGTGCGTGTATTCCTGATATTTATTCTTAGCTTCGGGATCATGTACACTGCAAATCTTTTTCCAAATTCAAGACTATCGCTACAACTTTTAAAAAGGATCTTCTACGTACCATACTGGCAGATTTATGGGGACAATTTCTTAGACTTCCTTGAAGGTATTCATGTTTTGTTTATTTATACGGAAAATTTGTCTCGTCCAATACCGTATTGGCCAGTTGCAAAATTATTGTTTCATTGATTTTTATTCAATCTCGTAGAAATTCTTTTCTGTAAAGCTTTCACATTTGAATAGCATCATAGGCCTCTATAACGACATTTCAACATTATTGATTAAGAGTTCAGTAGGCTAAAGATCAAGGATACAAAATCATTTATGTTAAATTTTAATGTATACTTACATGTCTGAATACAGTATATATCATTATTACTATTCGTAAGTCATCATTTAAAATATTTGTGATACTGTTTTCGAAGTATATGGATACTGCTTGAAGGCATTAAGTTTGACCATAGTTTATGCTTTCTCTTTCACATGCTGTTTATAATAAACCTGGTGGTACTAGTTAAATTAATCCAGTTGATGAATAAGTAGGTCCATAAGAGGTGAATTGAACTCATTCACAATGCATATGGGCTAGGGGAAAGAGTAAGCATGTTTTACAAATATATCTCGATTGGAACGTAAAGATACCAATACTTACCTAGCATATTTTGACAATAGTGTGTCGACTATCCATAGAACTCTTTTTTAATATAAAGGTTTGTATACTCTATTTATATTGGTTTTGCTCTTTTAAATGTCAAAGGTGTATGTTATGTAGAACTGTTATTGACCACACTTACATAACTTTATTGTACACTAACTTACTTATGGAATTTGTGCAGACATATGATGAACCAATTCCTATTCGTTCGTATGCAGACTTATATAGTAACAGGTGAACTATACGTATATAGATATTTAAACGTATATGCATACATGGAGTTTTCGAAGATTTAAAGGATCATTTCCTGGGTACTCCCCTAAGTATAGACACGTTATAAAACGATTTATATTCCCTCACGCATTTATCAATACAGTAACTGCGATGTGTTGGTAAAATTGTTAAGAAACAACTTTATATAATGGCATAATATTTCTGGAATACTATTATTAATGAACATTTTTCTCCTGGGATTCAAACTCAGGCCAAGAAAAATTGCGAACTTCAAAGATGCCTTGACTACACATCAGTCCCATAATCGATTTTTCACATGCATTACTTTTCATGTCATTCGTAACGACTTTTCTACTACTCTAGTGATCGTGAAATGTCACCGGGACATTTTGTTATATTTTTTTAAACCCTATTTCAATAAGCGTTTATAAAACAAATCCATAAATTTAACAACCATTGTCTAAATAATTGATACATATTCCTACTTTTGAAATAATATTAATTAACTATGATGATGATGATGATGATGATGATGATGATGCTGCTGCTGCTGCTGCTGATGATGATGATGATGGTGATGATGATGATGATGATGATGATGATGATGATGATGATGATGATGATGATGATGATGATGATGTAATTACCTATTTGTATTATCTTGATTATCGCATGTTAAGACCCTAAGAACAAAGACATTCGTATGTGAGGTTTATGTTAATTTATACAATATTATTTATAAAATCGAGAAATATGATACACAATACCACAATCTACATCCAGTTATTTAATTCTACAGGTGACGAGAATGGTTGTACTAGAAACGAAACTGTTTTGCGTGAGACTGGTGATATTGGGTGCCCTGAATCCAAGGTCCTGGTTCCAGTTTTCGGAGCACTGTACATGTTTTTGACTAACATCTTTTTGATCAACCTCCTGATTGCTATGTTCAGGTAACGTTTAGATATCAATAATATATCCGCAAAACTTTTGTGAACGGTACGAGTTTCTAGTGCTCTTATATATATATATGTGTGTGTGTGTGTGTGTGTGCAATGTCGCTCAAATACCATACAACTGTTTTAGCAACTAAACAGTCCACACTATTTGAAGCGTGGGGATATTGTGGTTATCTCCGCTGTCTGTCCGTCCGTCCTGGCCACTATCTCCTCCTACACTACTAGCTCTAGAACATTGAAACTTAAACACATGGTAGCTATGAGCATATGTGCGACAGTGCACTATTTGGAATTTTGATCTGACCCCTGGGTCAAAAAGTTATGGGATTGGAATGGGGCCGGGTCAGAGATTTTCACTCACTTTGTTTATGTTATTTTACATTAACTTCTTCATTTCTACACCGATTTACTTCAAATTGATACTGAACTTCTCTTATGACAATACGGTCAATCATAACTATGCATGGCCCAATTACCAACCCTGGGGCGCCCCGCTCACATAGACCAAGCCCACCCAAAATTTTGTTTTAACATAAATTCTTCGTTTATTCATCAATTGACTTCAAATTAATACTGAACATCTCTTATGACAACACGGTGCTTCCCCGTACCCCCAATTTTTTTTTCTTACCCAATCGTGTTCGTAACCATTTTTATCCTATCCAATTTTTTTTTCGTACCCAGATTTTTTTTAGTACCCAATTTATTTCCGTACCCAAATTTTTGTTTGAACCCAAATTTTTTTGTACCCAATTTTGTTTCGTACGCAATTTGTTTTTCGTACCCAAATTTTTTTTCGTACCCAATTTGTTTTCGTACCCACATTTTTTATCGTACCCAATTTTTTTTCGCACCCACATTTTTTTCGTACCCATTTTGTTTTCGTTCCCACATTTTTTTCGTAACCTATTTTTTTTGTATAATTTTTTCGTACCCAAGGTCTATCTCGACCATCCATGTCCACACTTCCCACCACAGGGCCCCGCTCACATAGGTCACACCCACCCAAAGTTGCCTTTTACTATAATTTCTACATTTCTACACCGATTCACTTCTAATTGATACTGAACTTCTCTTATGACAATACGGTCAATCTCAACTATACGTGGCCCCATAACCAATTCTGGGGTGCACCGCCCACACAGACCACGCCCACCAAATTGTATTTATGCGGCGTGGGGATACGCGCCGGCTTCTGCCGCGCTATTTCCAGTTTAATATATGTAATTATGTTCGCATGTGTGTCTCTTTGTTAAAGCTACACGTTCCAAACTATTCAAGAACAGTCGGAACAGATCTGGAGATTTTATATGTACGGTATTGTGCGAGAATACTACGAGAGACCCGCTATTCCCCATCCGTTCATTATTTTTGCTCATGTGGTTCGAATGATACGCCATTTTCGTCGCGGCAAGGACACGCATCCAGCCAACGAATTCAGTAAGTATGTGTGAAGTATAAATATTCGGCACTTATCAATAAAATATTGAGCCATAATAATAGACTGACAATACCAAAGTGTTTACATATATATAATACAGCAAACAAGTAAGTAACTAACTTTCGAAATGCTAACAGTAAGGGTATTGTTTTAAAACACGGTTTAAACTGGAATTAAACGCGTCTCGTTTAACATTTGTTACCAAGTGTTTTCGTTTATGATTTTGTTTTAAATAAAGTTACAATCAGGATATAGCATACATACACTATATTGAATATTTAGCTTTCAATATTAATTATTATTTAGAACCGGACACACCAAATATGTAAACAAGTATTTGCATATATATTTTCTTAAACATATATTACCAAACACAATTCACAATGCACAGTCTATTACAATCAAAACGCATTTTAAATGTATTGAAGCATGTTCTTCGGAAAAAGGATAACATTAAGGATATAATTGGAATAATTACAACCGCTTCAAATATATTTGTAAGATTCTTTTGTATGTTATTATATTTTGTTCTATGGTTGCCTTGTATCAGGATACACTGGAGAATTGGACACAATGAAAAACTTGGTTGAGGACCAGGATTTAAACGTAAGGTATGTACATGTGATAGTTCTTTGACTGCAACGTTTTCAGTTGAATAAGTCTTAGTTAGGTCTGGCCAGTGTTTATCCATACTTCAATGACTATATGTGGGTCTGTTGGAATGTTCAGATGATATGTATGTACAAAAAGACCGCCTACTTCGGGCTTGGATACACTGTTACGATGGTATGTCGAAGTTCATTCAATGTGAGTAATCACGTGATCTCAATACGACGAGTTACACGGACATTTGCTGCAAAAGTCATAGATTTTGCGATGAAAATGCCAAATCAACGAGGTTTTGTAATGTATTGCTTAAAAATTACATTTTGTATATATCCTCACTTACGCACGACCTTGTACACTTTACAACGGTATTTGATGTTCACCTGAACTTTCAGTGTTAACATAATACTTCGACACATGTTTCTGTAGTTTTTAATGCAAAGTCATAGAAAATAAAATTTAGAGTCTACTTTGTTAAAGCAATAGCAATTCAAATGGCACATGATCAAAGTTCAACGCAATTTTATTATGTATAGGCGTAGACATAATTCAATATTGAAGCTAAAACCGACTGAATCTACGTAAAAATGTTAATGAAAGAAACCACGTAGATCTTTTAATAAAACACATGCGTATGTGTTCTTTTTTGTGGTGAACATGTTTTTCAATTAATGTTTTGTGACATAACACCGCTAGCAACTTTGAATATGATTCTTTTTTAATGTTTACGGTATGACACACCGGTTTATTTATATACTAAGGTACACGTTTTTTTAAATACCTATGTGTGTGTTTTAAAACAGTCACACTGGATATGTTCTGATGTCAAGTTATTATACTTAACATATGCAAAGTAAGCTCAATTGTTACAAATATGGACACAATCGCTTCGCTTCTTCATAAAAAGCAGACTTGCTTCAAAATGCAGTATGAACCTTTGAAATGTTGACGCGAATAACAGATTGTTTTCATACAGACTTGTATTATGCAATAATACTATAATCGTACATTTTTAGTAAATTAATTCATTTTATTAATGTTATTGTCGTTTTCAATATTGTTCATTGGTGCTGTGTTGTTCATAGATGTAATCAAAACATGTAATTGTAATTAAACAAATGAGCGATTGATTTCGTTTATTTCAACGATACAGTTTATGTCATGGTGTGTTCAAGATCCCGTTCAGTCAACTCATTTTGTTTATGTGTGTAACGAGGAGTCATCTGTAAAACTAAATTAATGGCATTATAAAATGCTTAGAAATCTAAACAAAACATCATTTTCAAAATCTGTGTAATTGATCAAGTTCATGATTTTAATTTACATTGAATAACTAACTGTCAACTAGTATTTTGCATATAAACAATGACTGTTGTAAACTCACATCTTAAGAAACCTTATTAAAAAGAACTTTTTAAAATTTGAAACAAAGACAGTATGTATGTTTTATTCATATTGTCATATATTGACTAGTGTCCATCATTGTTTACCGTAGGCAGTGACGTCACATAAACATGTATAGTTTTAGGCGAGTTATGTTTACCAAGTTGTGCCTAATCAAAGATATTTTTGGAATACAAATTTGATTGTGAAATGGTTATATCCTCTTAAAGGTGAGAGGTCGAAACCTACGCGAGCGTAAATATTTTGGAAGAATTAAACTGTTTAAACAATTGTTTATTTATTATTAGGATAATTATAACAATAAGATGTTGACTTAAGTGAAGCAACAAAATAATTGCATAATTGTCTTATTCGATTAATTGCATCGGGATTTAGTCCGTACATATCAGACGGGTTATGTTTCCTGAAATTGTGTTTGAAAACAGTTATCATGACTATTGTGAACCAGTTTATTAATGCCTTCATGCCTTCTTCCTGACTGAAGACCGGGGAACAAACACAAGAAGGACAATAAAATGGCGGCAAACGTATCTTTATCGGAGAAAAACTTTTTTTTCGAAATTATTGAGTACAAATTACCGGAGCTTAATCAGGAACAGTGTATATTTGTTCTTCAAGTATGTATACAAATGTGATAAAGCATTTGTCGAATTGTTAATATTGCTTAAAATTCGATTAATTTTCATTTCGAAAATAAATGACGCGTGCCAAAATAAAATGTATATGTATGTTAAAAATAGATAAGCGACCAACACAAATAAAGTTATACAACGTGATGGTATCTACGTTTCAAACCTAAATTAATTTTACATTGTCTAATGTTAATGTATAACCACTAAATCTGGCGCAATATTTAGCGAAATTTGATTTTCTCTTAGGTAGGTATGTGTTGTGTTTAATTTCGTGTGTATGTTAACGGCTTTGACTTTATTTAATAAATGTATCATTGGGAATAATTGTTTTTATCAGAACTGAGTGAAATAATCGAATCTGTTAAAAATAAACACGAAATTGTGATTTCATTAACATATAGTCCACTTAAAACACTACAACTGTTTGCTGGGTATCTATATGATATATTATACAAATTTGCCACATTATTCTACTATTGTTAAATCGTTGGGTGCGTAGTTTCCACCATATTCGTAAACAAAGACTATATTCATTATATATGATAGTTGATTGATTGAAATCACGCAACCGTTTATTTTATGACGTGCATGATCACCCAGTTTAAGGTAGAAACATCACTGTATTGTTTTAAGTACAAAATCTTACGCAATATACATAAACCATTTGTTGATTCTAGCTCAAAACCTAACACCCGTCAGAACAAAAGTATAAAATGTGTTCTGCAAATGTATCATGAATACTGTGACATATAAGATATCGCTAGAAATCTTGCGAATCCTTGAATAAAATGGGCAACACACTAAAGTTCCTCATCATAATTAACTTGTGTTAATAAATTATCCATCGAGACAGGTGTTTTCCGGGGTATGGTCATATGTTGATTACGTTAAACTATTTCCCCTACAACGACTGCGACCTTCTCTCAACGAAACAAAAAGGCCAGTATGTGCCGACACATTCGTGGGCCCACGTACACAGACTCTTCAATTACAAACCAATTGATTACGCCGCACTCGTTTGCAACAAGGCGATTTGTTATTTTACTTAGTGAAGATCATGTACGCTTTAAATAAACAACGTTCTAAAAGCAACAACTTTCTTATGTGAAGTTTTTCAGCAGATATGTTTCAATTGTTTAAAAAAGATGATGCTTATTAATGTCATCCATCACAAACTCGGCAACTTGTTCAACTACTTACTGATAAATAAAAAATGCAAAATAAACATCCTACATACGTGGTGATATTAAGTGCTACAGCTTGATAAGATTGATCTGAGCTGATCCGACCTGTAGTTTCCGATTTATTAATTATCTTTATTAAACATATCCATGAAAAATCTCATGAATAAATAGTTAAGGTAAAGTTTAAATACCGAAAACACTCATTTCTGTTGTGCGTGCGCAGAATGTTCTGAAGATAGGTAGCTTTGAAATAAGTCAATTATGTGTGGTAATAGGTTTAAACCCAGTCAATGTATAAATATGTCACTTACAAGTGGTTACAGGTTTAAACTCAGTCAGGTTACAAATGTGTCACTTACAATTGGACAATAGGTATGGACCCAGTCAGGCTATAAATGGGTCACTTGCATGTGGTAATAGGTTTAAACCCAGTCATGTTATACACTTGTCACTAACAATTGGCCAATAGTCGTGAACCCAGTCAGGTTATATATGTATCACTTACAAGTGGTAATAGGTTTAAATCCAGTCAGGTTACGAATGTGTCCTTACAAGTGGGTACTAGGTTTAAACCCAATCAGTGTATAAATATGTCACCCAAATATGGGCTAAAGGTTTCAATGCAGTCACGCTACAAACATGTTACTTATAAGTGGGCTTTGGGTTTTATACAGTCAGGTTTAACATGTAACTTACAAGTGGCTCATAGATTTAAACCAAGTCAGGTAACAAATGTTTCGCTTAGAAGTGGTTAATAGCTTTTAACCCAGTCAAGTAATACATACTTACAAGAAGGTAATAGATTGACGTCGAGTAAGGTTGTAAATGGTAATTGTATTGTTCTTTATATTCGTATATTTATATTTTGTATTTGTCTTTTAATGGAGTTTGTAAATATTTTACAACTGATAACTTCGATAAAAAGAGGGTATTTTTGTTTCTGTATATTAACGATTTTATTTTCTACGTTCACGATTAACACTAACTTCAATTCGATTACGATGTTTTCCATACCACAAACACCATAATTATGCTAATTTAAACAACAATAATTTGAAGCTACTTATGCACCATTTACAATGCCCAACATTGAAACGATGGAAGAAAATAGCTGTAAAAATAATAGAAGCATGTATATATTGAATACAAGCGCATTATAAACTGAAAAAAAATAATGTATCTTATCCATAATTATTTATTTACATTTCACTCTGGAATATTATAGCGTTTGCAAACGCGTTTTATATGACATTGTAAGTGGGCTATTCAATTGGTTATTTTGTTTTCGATTTGATATTTATTACGAAACGAAATAACTATTTTAGTATGTTAAGAATTAAGCAAATGATTAACCAATGGTATGGTATAAGAGGCCTTTAGAATCCCAATGCAAGATTAAGGTCAATGTAAACCCTTACTCGATAAAAGGACCTAGCTTATGAAGCTTAATACAACATATTTATTTCAGAGAGAATCTCAGATCGGCGCTGGTTTTACCGGCCAACAGGGATTCATCTCCTATTGCATCAGCTTTAGCCAAAGATGAGCAACTTAAGAAACACGTCGCAAAAGCGAACATCCTCCTTCAGAACAGGTCATAATAATGTGCACGATCGCGCGATACCCAACCGTTCTTACCCGCTTGTCAACTGAAATCTTGGTCGATAACACGTCAGTAATGTTGTCATTTCATGTTTGACTGTTATCAACATTTTGTATTCATTTTCAGACATGCTTCGACTCTTGATTCGGGATGCTAGACACAACAACACAGCTACAAACTTCATAAAGAGATGATCTTTGTGAAGCGTTTTGTATTCTCGAAGACGTATAGAAAGGAATGATTTCATTAACCAGAAGCGTTATGCTGTATTTAGAAACAAAAACCGTGAACAGAATCGCATGGTCTTATATTTACACTTATTATTTGAATTGTACATCGAACGTGTTAAGACAAGAATTACAGAAATGACTGTAAGAATAAAGGGATCTTAGTAAATGCATAATGACTTTCTAAATACATTTACAATATAATTCGGGTTCGACGTCATAATGAGTGAGTAGCGAATAACCAGCGAAAAAGAGGTCAACGTTAGCTGCTTATGTCTTTTGCAAGGGAAAAAATATATATGTAACTGTTGAAGGCGCTGGTGGGGCTGTTTAAAGATTTCAAAAATATGTACACTCATAGAAATACGGATTAGAAAATAGACATGAACGGAAGGGAAAGTTTGGTTTTCGACATTGTTTTTTTTTCTAATTCTTCTTTATTGTATGTAAAACATCAATACAGTATGTGCTAACATACCACTAATTGGCAATAGTTTTGGTCTATAGACATATAACTACTAATCATTCGTTATCAACAGACAAAATCATTCAAATAATCAATGTGAATACAACCGATTGTGTTATTTGTTTTCATAAGATAAGATTTACTAGTAATTAATTGTAATATTGTAATCTATTTTGGTTGTTTTAATTTTTGTCTTATAAAACATCAAATTACTTTGAGTTAGGCTTATGCTGACATGAACAAACATTATTTTTTGTTCGTTTATCATTACACTTTTAACATTTTTGTTATCCTTAAAGTAAGATAACGTGCAGTTTTCAGCATACCTTTTCGTACTGTACGTGATATTTATACAGCTGTTGTGTTGCGAACTAAATTGTGTTTTTGCAATCATTATCATCGTCGAAACTCACTGATTAAATTATGGTATCGGTAATGTAATTATCGTGGGAGAAATGTCTATCAAAAATTCGGTTTTATAAATGTTGACTAACCGCAAATTGACAAAGGCTTACGACGCTTACATACTGTTTTAACACCTCGTTTGTTGTATTGTGTAAATGTCTGTGCTGACTTAAATACGAAATAAATGCCCGATTCATTTTTCGTGAGCACGACGTGTTCCTAGGCAAATCTCCGACTATTCTTGTTGAAGCGAACATAGTAGAAGTAGTAGTTTTATTTTTGCACTGATACACACATCATGGTAAGATACAAGCAAATAGATACATACTAACAAATACTGATGAATGACTGGTTAAGTAATACATGGCATAATAATATCACAAATATAAGATCAAATAAATATTACCATGAAAATGCTAATCATTACCAGGGATAACACAAAAAAGTGAAAATGATTTCACTTATTTCCAACATGGGTTCCGACGGTGTCATTAAACTTATGGCAATTATACGTAGTGGTACGATGAAGGTCACGTTTGATTATCTACATAATCGCTCAAAATTCCCGTCAGACAAACATTTCCAAATTTCGAATTTCTTTTGATTTATTCATCTTTTGTTTTCACGTGCCATTTATTGTTTTTTATTGTAAAGTTGATGTTTTTCTTTTGTTTTATTGATTGATTACCTACTATTTTGTTAAGTGTAAACAGACTCATTAAAATTATAATTTAATCATTAATATGTTTTTTTATCAAATTGTATATGCGTTTTTTCATATATGTTACTATTAGTTTAGAAATTGCACTCATTAACACATTTATTTGTCAACTAGTTTCTAATACGTTTTTAATTTAGTTGAATGTATATATTGGGACCTAACCAGGTATGCATGGTAATATATAATACGTCTTTTTTTTAAACATAACGTTTTAAGTTTACTATATGTTTGTTTGTGTAAGCATGTTTTTAATGTATGTTGTTCTTTAGTGTTACTTCTCATCACATTGTAAGTACTTTAATGTGTTTTGAATCAGTCATACCGACAAAGGAGACTGTATTTGTACTTGTTTTTGCATGAGCAAACATGTTAATTCGTAGTTGAAACTTTTCTATTGTATCCTAAAATGTAAACATCGACGAAACATCGAATTTGTATTTGCTTTTATGTTTATTTTTACGTTACATTATCAATGTGTCTATAGTCCGTCTTCTAACAGAATTTTATTGAAGTGTTAAATAAATAATCGCTTTATATTATACGCATGCTCACTATTATAACTTCACGTTAGTCTGTTTATATTATGATTGAAGTGTGTGATTTTTGTAATCGTTCACATTGCACTAGAAACAGGTATCCAACATTTTTTTGGCGTTGCATATAGTTGTTTTTTCTCAACGAAATTCATTTTATTCTTGTTTAAGAAAAATACATACGTGTGCAAAATGTGAATATGCATGGTTTTGATACGTTTCTACATTTTGAGTAATACAATGCCCCTCCATCTGTTTCACGTTTCTATGAGCCTTTCTTTTCTGTACGCATAAAACAATGACACATTTGTGTTTTCTTGCATGTTTATTTGTGTAAAAGTTGTTCTTTTTTGTATTCAAGAAGTTAAATGCCAAGGTAATACGTTTAATGTTTAAGTACTTACACCGATGAATATATTAAAAACTGTTATGTTCACTTCAATTGCACAGAAACATGTTTACATAGATAAAATTGTTTATTTTTGAATATTTATTATCAAACTAACGATCTTAACTATGCCTTGTTTCCCTTTTTTTCTATTCCGAACAATAGCAGTTAATGCATCATGTTCTGAACGAGTGTACACAATTATGTTATCAGAACCTTGTTAAATTTCACATTATGTTTTCATCTTGAGCTCACGGAGAGTTCTGTATTGTTTTAAAAAGGGGAAAGAACACTAACACATACAAAGCACCTACAAAGATCATATACTCGCGAGGGTAGGCAACCTTTCACTACATGGTCTGATCACTTTTAATTTAACTTGATCTTTGGTTATTTTGTATCGTAACAGAGTGTCCCCTGTCTGTCAGTAATAAAGGAGATTAATATGTCTATTCAACATACATATCAACAGGAAAATCTAAATAAAAGTACTTATGCTAAGCTGAGTTACTCGTTCTATATATTATTGTGTCCGTGAAGATTTATGAATTCTAACTCACTACATTGCGCTTACAAGCACTGATATTCGGGCAAAGTATTTTGATATTTTGTATCTTAAACAATACAAATTCATATGACATTTGTTCCCGACAAAGTTCGAATAAACAAAGCGTGCAAGCCCCTGAAGAGTATATACACACACGCGCTGTCATATCAAAGCCGACAGCATATATTAACTTAATTTTAAATTTAAAAAAAATCAAGGTGTTGAACGTAAATGATGCATGCCTCGCGTTTGAAAAATGTCATTACAGATTCGTCATCTTTGGTACTTAAAGATACAAAAGTCTCAATTACGTCCGACTGATGCATAAGTTCAATCGTTAGTGAAATTTGCAAATACATACGTTTTGATTGTTAAGCAAGTCAACATATATTTCATATCTTTCATATATTTTCATCTTGCGAAAGACGCATAATCGTACGACTGTGTATACACATTTGTAACTGGGTTAACAAAATACTGAAATTTGAATTTCGAACTGAAAATTATCTCAATACTTTAATGCCGAATGTGCATGGATCAACACTTTCAAAATTTAAAAGTGGTGTCGCGACAATCAAGTTTGAAACTGGTACATGTAGATATAAAAGGTTTTATCTACATAAAAAAATATGTCGCATGTTTATTCATAATGTAGAGGATGAAATTCATATTATATTACACAGTCCTTATTATAAACAAAATTAAAAAAGCCCGTAGTACCAATGCAATGATCGATTCATTGAGTAACATGTATAAAACTAAGTTACTTGTTGTCAATTGAAAGGAATGTAAAATATACGGCTATATCATGAACCACTATGTGAAACAAATATATGAGAATGTCTGTACCACTTATGAATTTAATGATGGTTGGTGCTTTTAGCTTTTAGGATAAGATAATAGTTTATAGAGCGTGTTTAAACAATGTGTGCAAAGACGCTAAAACTCTTCTGAAAATGTAATACTTCCCTTAACGTAATGTATCACAAGTCTGACCCGGTATATACTTTTAAGGGAAAAACTGTTGCATTTGAACTTTATAAACGTAAATAAAATACCAATTGAACTTCAAATTTATTTTTTAATTATTTTTCACGTTGATCTTAGTTGTTTACTTTTTATGACATTTATATGACAATCTATACAGTAACCTCCTGAAAATATCATGTATACTTCATGAAATTTGAGACGTTACAAATTATAAATAAGATACTATTGTAGTAACTGTGACATTAAAAAGGATGTGAACAGAAGAAGTAGCTTTTAAAAAATTATAAATCCACTTTCCTTAAACATTTTGTTCTCATTTGTGCTCAGTGTAAGTCTGATATCGTGTAATGGATTTTACAATGAACAAAATTAACATGTTGAATTTTATTTGTCAGCGACGTTTTAAACTACTACATTTTATGTACCACTAATTTAACGTAAAATGAGACTCATATTTTCGCACGTTGCACTTTGCTAAATATTTTTATTTTATTTTTGCTTCTCTCAACGTCTATATGACTTTCAATGTACGCAATCCCTGATAATATATTGTTTATGTTATGACCGTCAAGAAGTTGCTTTAATAAATGTTGACGTCCCTATACCTTATCATCACCTTAATTGTTGCGCACTCTATCTGATGTCTCTTTATATATATTACATAATTAACAAAAATTATACTGATTTATACTGTAAACGAAATCTAAAAAGTTAACCTCCTGATCATCTTCCCCAATTACTTACTTAATTGTTGTTTATTCGAACTTAAATAACTAAGTCAACTTAAATATTTAGTAGTATTCAATTATTTTAGATTTGCAAGCAACGACAACTAAACCTTGTGTAGTTATTATAATTATAGGAATTAATAGCGCTGCTATTTAATCAAATGTTTAAACCCTTAGTTAAATGTTCAATCATGTCAGAATTAATTCGCTATGCTACTTGTAACTTATTTTCCCAAAAAATGTATTGTTTACAATACATTGGCATACCAATCCTGCTGTTTACGTCCTTGCAACACCTTTGCCACCGCGTCGAGTTTCCTGCATTAATTTTGTGTCACTTAGTTTTCAATATATTGTTCTTAGGTTGTCTTCCCCTTGTCAACCACGATACTTTCGCATTTACACACATGACAAACACAATTATCTTAACTCGTACCGAAT
>VMBQ01001551.1:110723-144195 GCA_007657795.1 Dreissena rostriformis
GACGAAAAAAGAAAAGTTCTAAAATACTGTATTTTTTACAATTATTAGTTTATATTGATTAAAATATCACGACTGGTATATTACATTACTTGAAACAAGTTCATTTTTTTTCAGAATATTCGGTAATAAAATTTCGCGATGTGAAATCGAAGTTACATCGCGAAAATAGGTAACATAACGATATACACACTATAAATAACGCAAGTAGATCATTTTATATATAAAATATATACAATTCACTACGCATGCACAGTTTTCATTCCTGGGTTTACCACGTGACGATGATGATCAATCTACTTGCGTTATTTATAGTTAACTGGTAGTTACCTGGTAGACATACACAGTAAAATTTATTACCGAATATACTAAAAATATGAAAACTTAACAACTTTTTTCAAGAATATAATATAGCAGTCGTGATATTTTAATCCATATAACTAATAATTGTACAAAAAATACGGTACTTTAGAACTTTTCTTTTTTCGTCATTCGTGGTTGACAGTCCCTTTAAAAATCAGTGTTCCTTATATCATAGCCAAAATTTCAACGCTAGATGTGGTCTGGTAACATAGATTTAACAAGATACAAAATGCTTTTTTTTGGTACAACTTGTATAAACGATTAATAAACAAACAATTAACGAAAGACAACATGTAGAACGCAAACATATCTGTGGTTTTAACAGATAAACAAGTTCGTTCGTTACAAACCATTTAAATCTCTTAATGTCAGTTTTCTATTTCATAATTCAAAGCGGTATATTGATACAATCTGACTTTAAAATACGACGGGCTGACAATTTTAGATAATAAATAAATGCGTGGCATTGAGCGACATTTTGTAAAAGCAACAATAGCGTTTAAACGGTATATAGTTTCTTTTGTTTCAAGTGTAAATGACGCGTATTGCTTATTTGCGTTATTTTTCTTTTGTTTTAAGTACATTTGTAAATAGGGACTTAATAATTTTCTGAAAGAAATATGATATTTCGAACATGACCTTTGCTGTTTAAAAGCGTGATACAAAAAGATCATTGCCAAACGCGTTAAACATTCGATAATAATTGCGTAAATATCCTCAAATGGTCTAAAATTATAGAGTTATTGTTTGTGCAAGTTGAGTACAAAAGGTTTGGTCTTGCGAGTGGTTAAAATGAAATAAATATGAAGGCAATTAACTCTCGCAGTCTAGTAGAAAAGGATTATCGGTTAAGGAGCAATTAAAGTGGATTTACATTAACTTATATATATGCTTCTTTGTATTAAATACCGTGCTTTTAAACTTGCATAGTTGAGGTAAAATGTAATCTTTAACCTTGTTAACTTTTCATCTATGAAAGGTCTAATTTTACATGTTAACATGAGGTGCATGCATATGTTATGTGAAATGCGTGTACATTTTAAATGTCTGTCAATTTTCAAAATGGATAAATATGTGTTTAGAGCCTTATACTAATAATATAGCGATTTCAAACGTACGTTGAAACTGGACAAACCTACGCTTGACGTATGAGCACAAATATTCATTTTTAATGTTGACGTTAAACGTTGTGCACACGTGGTTCAATGCATGATTTAAGTGTTACCGGCACTTTCCCATGAACAATCAACTGTGGACGAATAAGCTGTGTAATTAAATTGGCATATCGTGTTAAAAAAAACGCAGTACACAATTATAATGACTGCCAACACCACTCGGAATTCCATCAACAACTAATACACTACTGTACATGCCCAATTAATTATTTTTTTTTTAAACAAAATGCAGTCGGCTTAAGTAACGACGCAATCTTGCCGCCCAAAATGACCGCAAACAGCACTAAAAAACACTGCAAGATACCGCCATTTTTTACTTTTAGCTGAAAAAGTTACTATAACACCGTGCTTGCAGTTGAAAAAATTACCCCCACACCGGTCGACATGCGACACTTGCGCGATATTTTCTCGATATAGTGTCGAGTGTCATATCGTGCGTCGCGCGTCGTATCGTGCGTCGAGCAAATGTCACGTGTCGACCTAGGGAATTTTAGGTCGATATGCGACATTTGCGCGACATTTTCGCGACATTTGCTCGATATATTGTTGAGTGTCATATCGCATGTCGCGCGTGGTATCGTGCGTCGCTCAAATGTCGAGTGTCGCGCAAGAAAGTCGACACACGACAATTGAAGTCGACATGCGACAATTGAAATCGACATGCGAAGCGACACGCAACATTCATCGCGACGCACGATATGACAGTCGATTATTCAGTCGACAGTCAAGATTTTCTGCAATATTTGTTTTTCTAAAACCAAGCGCGATATGCGACATCAAATCTTGATTGTCGCATGTCGACTTCAAATGTCGAGTGTCATATCGTGCGTCGCTTGAATGTCGTGCCACGACCTTGAAGGTCGACACGCGACAATCAACTTGGCTCTATCCGGATTCCGTAATTGCAATATCAATTTCAAAATTTAATTATGATTGAACGTAAGTAGGTCCCTCTAGTATAAATAGAGGACTTTCCCATCGTAAATTAAGTTTGGGAGGGTAACCGTAGGGGAACTTTTAAGCGATTAAATACTTCGGTTATTCGTTTCTCAGGAAATTCAGTTCATACAATTTCAACGAACCATTTATGTTGCCCCTGTGCTGTGGAGATTGTAAGTAGAAGCGAGAACAGACATTTCGTTGACGGGCGTGCTATATAAACATGATGAGGCAGTGTGGAGTTAAATTTTATTGATGGTTGAGTTGGACTGCTTGTAACGTTATAGAGTTGGAAATTTTACAATGACAGTTGGATTATTTTGTGCGTCATAGCGATGTAAGTTTTATAGTATATTTTATATTAAATGTGGATCATTTATTCTTAAGTATTAAAGGTATACTTCTTAAAAGAAATAATGTGTCCAAAGGTATGTAACTATTGAGTCTACGAGCGCCTATAAGCATTGATAAGGTGTTTCATAAATAAAGCTGTGTTTTTAAGTGTGACAAGATTGTTAGTGCATATTAAAGCATGATATTTATTGAGTTTGGTTGGAGCGTATAATTAGAAGGAATTAATTTTGTTCTCTTTTCTCTGAAGTGAGGACATAGTTAAAGTTGATGAATTCGTCCCCAATATCGTTTGTATTACAGAGATTACATTTCCGATTCAAGTACGAGTCTAACGTTTCATTAGAACTGAACAAAACTTCATCCAATTATAAATAACGAAATATTAAAGATTGTATTGATGGTACCAGGCTTAAGATGTCAGAGCACTGTACTATTAATCCTTCTCTTCACATTTTATTACATAACGTGATGACCAGCAGATGATTGATCTTGTTTTCGGAAACAAATTAATCGAAACATATATGGTGCAGCAGTTTTAACAAATCGCGAAAACTTAGGCAAAATACGAAACATGTTAATTCACAGAACAAATCCTCATTAAATATTTATATAATATATTAAAATCTCAACCCAACCAGTATAATGTTTGAAACAGTACATTTTAAACTGAAGCAAAAGCGAAAATGTATTTTATATTACAAGACCGATTCGGCGTACTGAATTAAAACATATTAAATTAAAAATAAGTCATGCTTATTCGTTGAAGGCAATATTAGGTTACATATTAAAGTCCAAATTTACTCAGTATTCTGAACATATATAGGAAAGGTTGATATGCAATAAAAAATCGTTCGTCAGGTCTTGAAAGCTATTTCCGTTTAAACACTCGCTTGACCTGTATTGCGAACATCGGCTAGAATCAGGTAGTTGTACATAGATGTTTTTTTGAATGCATTGACATTTTAACTGGATATAAAATGAATACCACTTTTAACCTTTATGTCCAAAATATTTTGATTTGAGAATATGCTTAATATTATGTTAACATTTAACGTGACCTTCATGTCATTTTATGACATAACACTAAGTTGTTGTTCAGGATAAATTAAGTACATATATTTCCCATGACCACAAATTATGATTTATATTAACACACACTAATGTGTATATAATAATCATAATGATAATTGTTATTCTTATTAAGTTTGTGTATTGCCTCATACCGTCGCATTCTATAAATTATGTATTATTTAACTACAATATAAATTTAAAAAAAAATGCTATACATTTATGTTATAAATAAGAACAAATCTAATGTTGAATTTATTTTGTATAAACACAATAGGAATGACTTAAAACATTGAACATTTTTGGCAAATGTACCGAAAAAAGAAATCATTTGTTAATACAAGAAGTTGTTGTAACAATTAATTTCAAATTGAAATTATGTCTGAAATTATGTCTATTAACAAAAGCGTATGCACATCTATTTATAACCCCATACACAAAGAAACATTAATTTGTAATGAGATATGATTTAAAAACGGATGAGTCTCTACTTATTTAAACGGTGTTATATGTACCAAAGTGTATCAATCGATAACAATAGTTTTGAAGATTTTATGGTTAGCCTATAAAAAGGCATTGTATGTTTTGTGACATTTAACTTGATGTACGTATTTGAGTTCTACATCAGGCCCTTTCAACGAAAGAAATTGGATATTATGATTTCAACCTTGTTTCCACGATGATCGTAGTATTATTTAGACGGTATCCCTAGGTCAATTATGAACATTTAGCATTAGACATGCAGTGCAATAAAATAATATAGTATCGTTGATTAAAGACATTTTATTGTTGTCTGTTTTGCCCAACGTAGAACCTTAATATTGTTTGGTCGTTATAAAATACGGAATACTTTAAAATGACATTTGATCAGACGTTTAACTTAATTTTATATTGTATGTCATAGTGTTTTGTCCGTATTATAAACCTTAACCACTTATAAAATAACATGTGAACCAACGCCGGGAGAGTTGGTATAATAACACAGTGACGAAATTGGCTGTATATTATCTATTATTCAACTTTACCTGCAAATCACTATCAATCAAATATAATTACTGTAACGTCAATTTGAAATTTCTTACCTGCGGTACATAACAGTTACAAATATCAAGGCTACGGTCGTTGAAAAATGTGCTCGGGAATTTGAAAAGCAATGTCAATATGAATATCTGCTGACACATTTCCAAATAGCATACTGAGCGGACGACCTCGTGAGATTACTTATAATAAGCTTTTTTACGAAAAATGTCTACAAATTAGCCAATTTTGTTATTCATAATTTGGTGCGAGCCACTTAAAAAATGATTATTGGCTTATTTAAAAAGTGCAATTATTTGAATTCGCCATTATCGATTTAATGCATGCGATTTAGAGTTCTGCCTTTTCAGATAGCATTAGTGGATATCATACTAAGCTAAAAAGTAAGTGAACACTCATTTGGGATTGTTTTATGTCTGCTACATATCATATGAACAAGTGTCATCTGGATTATATGTGTTAACGCGTTTAATGTTTTGCCATTCAAACTTGAAATATATTGAATACAATTAATAATCTACTCGCAAACCGGTAATAACCATTTAGTATAAGTTCTAATTATTGTAAAAGAAGGTTTGTTTACCTTTTCCGGAACGCTGGAAGATCGCAAGAACAGTAATTGTAGTTCTCGTTATGATTAATATTACGATGCGTCTTCACAACAAATCCGGCGTTGTTACAGATATCTTAAATTTTTCTATCGCGTTACTTTTGAGTTTTTGTTAGCGGTTTTCTGTGATGTGAACTGTACTTTAACGGCGCCCGTATTGCGCTTCTACTTTGTGAAATGCGCTTTTACGCCCTGAATTCGCTTTAAAGGCGCACACCCGATGCGTTAACTGAGATTTAACTGATCTAACGATTTGCTAACGACATATTGAAGGCGTTCGTTTGTACTTTACTTCGAACTTAGTATATACAAATTTACGCTTTTCTTTTCTTCTTTTTATTATTTTAAGACGGCTTCGTAGCGACGGCGCTTGTGATTGTTCTGTTGTGATTGTGCAGATCAGCGTTCTGGATATTTCTTGGACGACGAGAGTAGGAGGTCCTGGTGAGACGGGGTTTAATTTTATATCAATTTCCATCACGGCGACTTTCTAATTAATTTAACGCCGATTTGTAAACTATAAATCATTGTTTTAACAATGTAGTTGATGTCCTTCGAATATGGCTACATGTATGTGCATCATGTTAACCTTTTATTGGGTGAATTCAATATTGTACCGAGGTTTTGGCATTCGTTAATATCACATCATTTATAACTATCACTAAATATACCATAGTTCTTTCATATGCATACCTTTAAGCATTGCAAAGCGTGAGCGACTCCGATACAAAAAAGTACACATGCATGATTGTTCATATATATCAATGGTAAAACGTGGATACTACACATGTGTTGGTCTTTATCCGTTTATCACGGTTATTTGATTGTTTCGAAGATTTTCGCTTCTATCAATTTCAAAGGCTTACTAATATAAAATGTTATTACAACGATTAAAAATGTTTTCTGTTTCAGAACCGCAAAGGCGTTGTTAATATGGATACAAGACATTTACTGACATGCTATTTACAGGTGAGATGTTTAACTTTTTGACCAATACTTATGATTCCTTCAAGTTCAGGAAAGAAGACCAGGCAGTAAATGAAACACACACTTAACTTTGATTATGAATAGACTGTATCATGTAATGAAATAACAACATATGCTACCCAACATTTATATCGCGATTAACGTTTTAGTCGCTTGTGTTTTAACAGATGTAAAATAAAGAAACAGTTAATAAAAATCAACAAATTCTTGATTTAGTGGTTTCATATAAATAGAGTGTTATTGATTTATGCTAAGACATCGTATGGTCAATTATTTCGCAACAAACACTAGGTTAATAATAGGTCGACTTGGAAGCCTGCACCAATTTTCATGCTCATCAAAGACGCCAAAAGCCATTTGGATACAATTAAAAGGGGAGACAATATTGATTGCTACACACTATTACTCTTTATGATGCGAAACTCGTTGTTGGCTTATCGTGAATGCTTACTTTATTATACAACGAAGTTTTATAATAGTTTAAAGCTGTGAAATTAACATAAAATTGCAATAATTTAACAATGATTAAATTCAACTTATATGCCATACGTAAACTGAACAATGAATACAAAATGTGTTTTACAATTGCGATGTGATGTTCAAATTAATTTGATAAAATACCATCTAAGAAATTTGAATAAATTCGCTTCGATTTCATTTTATAAAGTAGTGTGTACATACAGTCATAATACATAATATAATATTTACTGGTTTTTGTATTTGTTGACATCAATTATTAGAAAACAAAATCATGTTTTGTTTCAATGGTTCAGTTACTTGTCCATTATCAAGAATAAAGTTGTGTTTAACAAGTTGTTAAGCAATATTGACTTTGAATAATTATGATGCAATGTTAACATTCAGCAAGAACTGACGGCTTCCTGTCAGAATTGATACGGAGGAACCAATTTTGTTTTTATATTTTGCTAAAAGCATTGACCCGGCATCATTAACGATATTGACTGGAAAACGATTGAACATATTTATAATCTGGCAAACAATATTCCAGGTGTTCCAAACGAGTTAAGATCCGCATTTTTCAAATGCATAATTCCATTTTGAACATAATGCAAAGCGGGCAATCACTAAATTAAGATCATGTGACACCGAGTAAAATCACTAATATATTTAAGGGAACCAATCCTTGGATAGTCCATATTCAACAGAGGGTCTTATTGTTTAATGCAAGCAAACACACGTCAAACTTGTTATAGTAGTTTGCTTTTGACACGCGCAACGAACACTGTATGTAACCACGCAATCTTGCCAAATAAAACGGTTGAACCCAGACTTCCAATGTAGTTGTTGCAAATTTGTGTGCTTAGCAATTCATCGTAAGACCAGAATGGCCAAGTTAGTACTAGTTATTCATAAAATATTTCTAGAAGCATCGTTATGCATGTTTTGATCTTGTCTTGTCATGACATAGGCATTGCGCACACATCCGGCCAAGAATGCCACATCAAAAGTATAGTTGTGTCTTTAATAACGCATCGATACAAAGAGATTAGGCTAGAAATTACATGCCATAAAATGGTGCGATACATCGTTGTACGATACATCTTTGTCCGATACACTATTGCTTCTCGCATATTGTAATATTTAATAATTTAGATAATTTGTATTTGTTGTATTGTTTCATAATTACTTTCAGGCCATGGAGAAGGAGGACGAACAATGTGATGACATGGCCGTTTTTATAAAGAACGTTCTCAAGTCGAAGGTTTGTAACACATTGATTGCTCTGCTAAACAGTATTTTGTGATTAATAATAGGGCAAATATGTCTGAAATTATAATGTGTATACAATGATTATATAGTTCACATAAACCAACAGTCGTGTTTTAGCTCTTGTTTGCACGTAGTGTGATATATAAATATTGCAAGCGGAATCAGTTCTATATTAAACACGAACATTTAATAAATGTACGATTTCCAAATTCAGTATTCATATGATGTTCGCTGAAGAGTGAGAACACCTATTATGAAAACACCTACAGCTGATAAGCAGGCGGACAGCCAGGCATAATATTTACACCCAATTAGATAACTTCCCAGATCGCATTAAGAACCTTCGCATCGCGGACATTGAATTATCCAAAATTGGCGGACTATCCCCCACACTTGTTCGCTTTCTAACTCAAACTTTGATATTACCATGATTTTTTTATTTTAATAATCAACCATATCACATCAGCCACATTTGATGTACGGCTCTGAAATATTCTCAAATCGGCCAAATTCACCTTCCCCATAATATTATGTGTACAGTATTATCGATTCGTTATCATATTAGGTGACACCGTTTGTGGACAAAATACCTCGACAAGATTCAATAACAAACCAGATCGCCTAGATTTTACTAGAAGTATTTTTGAGCCAACATTTGTTTCCACTAATGAAGAAATCACATACAAATCCATGTTACCAAGACCATTAATACTTTTTGCAGAATGATAAACCTTCATCCGAAATCAAAGAAAATTGCGCTGATGATCAATGCATTCTCCGTCGAGTGGGGAGGTTTATAAACGAGAGTATACATATTGACCAGGAAAATCCATATGACCACGATAGACATGAAGGTACTGTAAATATTGACAAGTAGCTATGCAAGTGAGGCGCATGTTTAGTCGGTTTATGTGACATGTAAAGCCCGAGTTCACATAAAATAATTATTTCGTATTTCAAACGGTCATTGACAATTATGAACGTAAGTGACATTTTCTTTATATGTCATTTTCTTCCAAGACTCCCACATTATAATGTTTATAGTCGAACACGCCCATTATCAATCGCATATCCACAACAGAAAATCACACCATGCACATGTCGGTGTTCAGCTATTAAATTTATATGAATAATATATTTCCGCATGAGTGAATCGTTTTTGAACCGATTCAGATTAGTTGGCTTCTGTATGCTAGCCACTATAATGTATGTTAAAAAAAGTCTGTACCTTTCATGTGTGCAAATATAATGCACTTCATTCATAATGCTGTTGCAATTGACATTGAATTGAAATGACTTACTCAATTCGTTCAATTACGTACACCATGAGATGTCATTGACAGATATTTAAGATGTAACAAATGATTCCGTTGTCGATTAAGTTGTTAATTTAAAACGTGTGTCATAACTGAAACATTAATTAGTAATCGCATGTTGATACACATATGCACTTGTACGAATAATGTTGGTAAAATATAATGATCAAATTAATTCTCGTTGAATGAATAAATATATGCAAATTATAGGCATTTGGTAGTTAACAAAGAAATAGAAAGATGCTCTGGAGTTCAACCGACAGTTTTCATCGATCCAAACGTAAACGGTACATGTTTGGTTTCAATAACAAATGTTTATTGTTGACACTACTGATGACGAATTAAACAAAAATCATGCATTTGAATAACTTTATGCCTAGCGGCAACAAGTTGAGCCCAAATATGTGTAATTATTTAATAGTCTCTATCGTGCCCTAGTTTGATCTTTGACAGTGTGACAATACCATATACACAAGGGACACACTACATCTGCGCGTAGCATTTTCTTAATATGGCGAAAATGTGAGGTACATCATTTCAAAATTGCATCATTAATGTCCTGGCACGATTTAATATGCGCACATATTGCTATGTGACCCCCATGTATCGCCCTGACCGTTGAGCTATGGAAAACAACCATGCAGGCGAAACGCTATCCCAACATTGTGGAAATTTGCAATAAATGTATTTTTTAATTGAATTATGAAGTTACTGTCTAGACAACCTGTATTATGCTCTAATGTGACCTTTGCTAGGTACATGTGACTTGATCTTTGAGTAACAAACTCGAGATATTAACGAAACACGCTTTCTGCACATGGTGAATATATAAAGCAATTTATTTTAAAATTGCAAGGGGAATGTTGAACTCACTGTGAGGACTTTTTTGATCCGCACTTGAGCTTGATCTTTGAGAATGGGACACGAGTCTGGCAAGTCGAAGACCGTCTCGTGACATAAGCATGTTATTTTTAAATTGCATTAAGGTGAATAAATAGCGGGCAAGTTGTTTTAAGCACACATATTGCTTCGTATCTGTTAATTGGATCTTGATATTCGAGCTACGGAGATTGGTGTGCATATGGTGATATTTTATAGTTACACGTTTTAAATTACATGACGAGAGCCAGCTAAAGTAAAGACAAGCTGCAAGGCTGCCATAATGGCCATCGCCCTTTGTGACATTAAGCTTAGAAGTAGATGGACTAATTGTATAGCGCCTCTATGATGACAATTTATTTTTATCAAAACGTTTATTTTCAGACAACAGTCTTGGCACTGACGTTGATATTAAGAGCTCAAAGAACGCGTTGCATTTTTTCATATTTGCAATTTTGTTTGAAAGTGAAGAGGAGGCACAAAAGAGGTTGAGTTATTGCGATGATCCAATAGGTGCGGCATACGTATAGTATTAATAGTTCTCTTTGAAGATAGTGTAAATAATGCGATTTGTATATGTTAAGCGATTATAAAAAATACTATCGATTTGTATTTGCAGTTAAATTATGAGCGGCTAGTCTAAATTTTTTGTAAAACAAATCGACTTAGTGAAATATTGTATGGCACTTATATCAATCATGAATGCCATATTGTATACTTTATTGCTTAGGCGCAGCATTGATTGCAAGTTCGCTGCTAAAGACAGTATCAAAAATGGCAAAAAGGGAGGCGGAATTGGACTTGGCAACCAATGTACTGAAAAACGCCAGGTCGGTCAGACAGGCAAACTTGTCTTTATACTACTTTTGTCAATAACAACATACTATCGCTCAAACATTACTTCAATCGCTAACATAATTGTCCTTATACAGTACATTTTGCTTTTGCTGATTTTGTTGCTTGATTTTCACTTTTATTGTTATCACGAACGCGACATCGCTTTTCTGACGAGGTACACATGAACATTTACCTTTATGTCGATGTCTCACCGAGTGATTGAAAAAAACAACAGCACTTTTCGTTATTGATCGGACCACGTGTGTACATTAAAGTTCAAATCCTGTTAATTGTATATATATATATATATATATANTAAATGCTATTATTCCATACCTCTTATTTTAGAAGTTAAGGTACCTGAAACTGGCATAAATACGAATGTTATGTTTATGTTACTGAAAAACCGCTTGGACTAAATTGTCCATTAAACATCTTATACATTGACCGACTGACTTGATACCACTCAAATGCGGTTTATAACCCCCATACAATAAGCGCAGACCAACACAATGGAGCAAATAATGAGTTAAATCTAAACAATATCAATGTTTGAAGCAATAGCGATTGATAGGTTAAATTTTTTCCTATTCAACTTTTAGATTTAAATCAAAGCCACATTTCGTAGGTATTTATATTATTTATATTATGCATACACATTCAAGCTTTTCAATTGGGCATTGTTACACCTTTAGTGACAGCTTCTTCGTGAGCAGCATTTCGATGATCTGCATTTGTATTATATGGTGCCATGTTCTGAAATCGTGGTGACAAGAATGGATTTAGCTGACATTCAATTTACATCATCTGACCTTAAAAGGGTGAAATTCTATAGACATACTGAATATTAAACCATTTAGTAATAACTTTCATTTAATTAATTTATATTCTCCTTTATTGCTTTTTCTTTATTCCCATAACCCGTGTAAACCTCTTATTATGTGCAATGACCGTTCAAATGTGGTGATGCCAGCTTAAGTCATTTTATATGTAAGGTCATGTTGTACGTATTGTCCTGTATTGTGTACATCATTGGTCACTTGCCTAAAAGACAAGACACTTGAGTGTTAATACGAAATTTTATCATGGATAACGTTTCTAGAGTTTGACTATTTCTTATACATTTCAATCTGAGGGACCCAGATGTTCGTGTTAAAATATACAAGTTGTAATACAAAATTAATGCATTTTAACTCTGAATAAGGTTGTATAGAATAATCTAAATAAGACATCAACAACATCAACAACTTTTAATATAATAATAAACGTGAATGCATCTTGTGGAATCAACACAACGACTAAACTACTGATTTGAAAACCACTATATCAAATTTAAATTGTGCTATACGTATTTGAGAAGGATTTATACGGTATTATGTTATATGTAAAGTTTGAGTTTCTTCCCCATGACTTTTATCAATTAATCCGTTTGTGAAATGTATCAAACCATGAGTGACAATTTTCCAGTACTTTGCAATTGCTAACATCACAATTTCCCTAAGTCCAGGGTCAAGGGTCAAGGTCTTACTTTACAGAATGGACAGGATATAGTTTGTTTGCAGACATTAACTTTACACAACAATATACACATTAGACGGCCATGATGTCCCAAAATCATCATAATTATCATAATAGAGTGATCTTAGCAGGAGAAGTTAGTTGAGAATATTTATATCTTGTGATCCTCTTTTGCCAATGTGGATTAAAGGGGTATAATTTGGGAAAAAACATAGCTTTGAAAAGAATCACTATTGGATGCTGACGGCCAAATAACTAGATTATCATTCAGCTTTAAAGTTTACTATCAACATGTTCGTGAAAGAGGATCACCATCATTATAACATTATAACAACTTACGCTCTAGGTCATGCGGATTAAAAGGAGAGGATTCATAAATTGTGATTTGTATATTCATATAACAGGAAAAAAAATAAACACTTTCGAATAGGGGGGGTCATTTTTACCCAAAGTGCCCGATTTAAAAGGGCCATCATATGATGTTACACGCCGAATACAAACTTCTTGGCCTACCGGTTTCATATGAGAAGTACTTGTGCTATATAATCCTGTATAAATCAAATGCCCCCTCTGGCTCGGCAATTGTATATTGATCATATGACCATTGGGCTTGTCCATATTGTTAATCATGTTACAACTGCGCTTTGGCCGTTTCCGACCAAATAAGCCTAATAAGAATAAACTGTGTTGAGCGCCACAAAGTGATGTTTCATGCCAGATACCAAGCGTCTTTTGCATCAGGTTTAACAAAAGATTTACATTAGATTTTCTGAGAAGTTTCGTGAACATCCGAAAGCGGTTAAACAGGACATGGGTCTGTAGCAATTTGTTGACAATGGACAGACGACGCAGTACGCCTGACAGCCAACTATCACACTAGCTCATCGTAAACGTTTTCTGCTCAGGTGAAAAGACATTTGACGCAGAAAGCATGTGCCTCGAAATAAACAAAACATTTCACGCCTAGTCTGATATAATTAGAACATGAGTGACGCTCATTTAAGAGGAGGTCAAACATCCAGTTTCAATTAGTTGTGAAAAATTTAAAATACAATTTGCCGCTTCGAAAACATTGTATAAATTTGTTAAATTAATACTTTGTTTCAGATTGTGATTGCTCTTTTTCTTCCTATCTGTGTGAAAACAATCAAGTTTACGTCTAAGGTATATATCAATATTGATGAATATGTTGCAATTTGTACGATGTAGAAAATACTTATTAAATAAAAACATTGCGCCATCGCACAAATGGGGTATACACCCATAGTATGTTTATGTCGAGCATGTGTTCTGCAATGTTTTTCTAACCTAATTTAATCTGTATTTCAAACGGTCAATTCAATAAATCCTAGCACCATATCACCATCTGTTTTAATAGTTAAATGCGATGTTCGTTCAAAAATAATACGGATTTAATTCATACTGACCTCGATTTAATATAGCAATGATCGAAGCCAGAGTAGTTAAATTTCCTTGCATGTTAACGATACTCAATTTCCGTTCAGTATTAAAGTAAAAATATTTTGTTTTCTTCACATACTTGAACATAAATAAAAACACATAAACAAGTCCAGTTTTGCTTTCTTCTCACTTTATGCAACTCATCTTTATTCATTTTATTTTAATCTAAAGGAAACCACAAGGTCAAAAAAGTATATATTAGCATTACTTGTATAACATGTTTGAATAGTATTGCTGCATGATTTCAATTTATTTTGTGATCATATTCATGTATACATTGTATGTCTTATATTGAATAAAAAAAAAATGTTTTCTTAAAATCGCAGGCTTCATCACACAAGTATCAAACCAATAGCAACTCAATGAATGAAAGTGACAGCTTGGGCTTTTTTGATGCATTGTATCACTTGTATACTGCTCCTATATCGGTATTTGCAACAAATGCTGTAAGTGTTGTTATCTAAATATATAATTTCATTATTAGCTTTTCTTGATTATCTTTGCTTTGTTAAGAAATTTGTGTTTATTAAATAAACGATTATAATTTGTGATGTTTGTCTTTTGAATGTTAACTTTATGTATTTAGCCGTTTAATAAATTCATATTATTTTCAAAACATTATGAAATATAGATTAAATAAATAAATAATATAAACGACAATATAACGTTAAATCCTATTCAATCATATTTAGTTAAAACCTATTTATTTGAGGTCGATTGCATCAATATTTTTTTAAATTGGCACTTAAAACTAACCCTGACCCAAACCCTAACCCTAACAAGACAATGTACGTACCATGACCAAATTACAAGTTTAATGTGAATTAATTTAAAAAGATATATCGATTATAATTTTAGATCTTCTTCCTGATTTTCTTGGGACTGTGTTCCTACTTTGTGCTAGTGGAGTTGGATGTAAGTGTCACTCTTGTAGAGTGTGTCATCTGGGGCTGGGCATTGACGTTACTATGCGAAGAGCTCAGACAGGTAAAGATATAACACAATAATAGAACATACAGTCGTATTTCAAGTTAAAAAGCGAGAATAGAGAAAAATACTTTGATTTAATTAGATTTTAATTACTTAATGGTAAAGATGCAGGGAATGAACTTTTTAGGCATGATGAAATAAAATAAGTACTTGCAAGATACTTTCTTGTTTACAAGATTTCAGAACGAAGCATTATAATATACACTACCACGTACATCTACCTTACAGTTGATCAGTAGTGATGGGAGTACAGCAAAGAGGAAACTCCGATGTTGGTTTGCTTCTTACTGGAACCAATACGACATGGCTATGTTCCTTGTTGGTGTTGCTGCTGTTATTTGGAGATTATCAGTGAACGAGGATGACGAATTTGACAATGTTCGTTATGTGTATAGGTACGCATCGATTTAAATAAATTAGCTATGCGTATCGTGTTTTCGAGAAAGCTTATTGAAGATACATGTAAACTATTAATATTCATTTGTGCAAATTTTTCACATTTCAAACAAACGTGTCATATTAAGTAAACTCACTAGTTGTTAAATGCCCTTGGTTAAATCCAAAAGTCCCTTTGACTATATATTTGAATTATATGGACGATATTAGAATGAAACATCCTTTAACAACCTATAGAAAGTGAAAGAAAATGGCTTATCAAAACTGATTGTTATTTGAGTGTCAACTTTATTTTCCAAACGATCACTATATTTTTCCAAACGATCACATTTTAGTATCGCAGTGGCATTGTTTTACGTACGCTTTCTGCAGTGCTTCCTCGTAGAAGAGAACATGGGGCCGAAAATTATAATGCTGGGAAAGATGGTAATGCAATATGTATTTTGAGTACTGATATTTAAATTTTGTTGAACACACACGTTATATTTGCCATTATGCATGCCTATGTCATTTAAGCAAATATACATGGTTTTCAGATTATCGATCTGATAGGGTTCGTGCGTGTGTTCCTGATATTTGTTCTTAGCTTCGGGATCATGTACACCGCAAATCTTTTTCCAAATTCAAGACCATCGCGACAACTTTTGAAAAGGATCTTCTACGTACCATACTGGCAGATTTATGGGGAAAATTTCTTAGAATTCCTTGAAGGTATACATGTTTTTTTTTCTTGAACGTAAAATTTGTATCGTCTTATGTCGTATGGGCAAGTTCCGAAAGTATTGTTTCGTTGATTTTCATTCAATCGTGTAAGAATTATTATACGTAAAGCTTTCACATTTTAATTGCATTAAAATGACGACATGCCAATATGATATATTTAGAGTTCAGTAGGTTAAGGATCAAGGATACAAAGGTCACCTATGTAACATTTTTATATATAGGCACACGTCTGAGTACCGTATACAATACAATACCCGTTTCTAAAGTTGTTATTGACAATATTGTTGATACTGTTTTCGAAGTATATTGGTGCAGCGTGAAGGCAATATGTTCAAGTTTTACCTAAGTCTATGTTTTCTCTTGCATATGATAAACCTGGTCTTACTAGTTACATTGTTCCAGCTGATGAATAAGTAAGTCCTTACGAGGTGCATTAAACTCAATTATAATGCATTTGGGCTAGGGGAAAGAATAAGCATGTTTTACAACATATCTTGATTGGAACGCAAAGATACCATAAGGTCACTCGCATATTTCGACAAAAGATGTTTCGAATATCCAAAAATACCTTCTTGTTTTTTTTTTAAATAAATAGGTTTGTATACTATATATATTTAGATTGCTTTGTTAACTGTCAAAGGTGTCCGTTATGTAGAACTTGTATTCGCCACACTAACAGTACTTTAGTGTACACTAAATTAATTATCGAATAACTGATCCATGAATGCAGACATCTGATGAAACAATTCCCATTCGTTCGTAGGCAGATTTTCATAGTAACAGGTAAACTACACTTATATACACATTATAGCTATTTTCAAAGATTTAAAGAGTCATGTCGATGGTACTTCCCTAAATATAGATACTTTATAAAACCATGTATATTCCCTCACGCGTTTATCAATATAGTAACAGCGATGTGTTGGTGAAATTGTTAAGAAACAACTTAATATAATGGCATAATATGTCTGGCATAATATTTCTTATGAACATTTTTTTCAACTGGCATTCAAACTCACGCCTAGAAAAATTGTGAACTTCAAAAATACCTTTGCTACTTATCAGTCCCAGAATTGTTATTGCACATACGTTACTTTTCGTGTCATTCGTAACGAATTTTCTACAACTCGAGTCATCGTGAAATGTCACCGAGACAATTTTGTTTTTATTTTTATAAAACCTATTTAACTGATCGTCTATAAAAAAACAACAAGTATATTAGTTAAACAACCATAGTGTAAATACTTGATAAAATGTTATCCTACTTTTGAAATAATATTAATTAACTAGCCCTCGGTATGCCCATTTAATTAAACTCATATCTTAAAATGTATATGAATAGTTTTTTCATACATTACATTATACCTAGTATGGCGCCAATCTGTTTTACCTTTTCTTAATTTAATTTCTTCAATGGTGCATTCATTCATGTTGTTGAAATCCCGTATCAAGTAAACATTATGAAACGTTCTGTTAATAATATTATTTTTTAATGAATTTAAAATCTAAAAGTGGTACCTAGACTACAACAAAAGGCTATGGAAAAACAGGAGCATACGGGATGGAGGACAGCACGGAGAAGTCAAAGATCATTGTTAACAGTACGACCAACACCATGAAAGGCGAATAATTGAATAATTAACAGCTTCAAGAACTTGGAAGCAACCCTGTCCAATGATTACCAGTACAGCTGAGGTCTGAATATGATTTGCCAAGGCGACCGCCAGACTGAGCAGGTTGTTGACAAGCAGCTCCAACAGCATCCCCACCCAGAACAGGCTTTACACGTCCTTCATAGTCTCCCTCCTACTTCGCGCCTTTGAGAACCGGACGCTTCATGCGAATACATAACGCAGGATACAGGCCTTTGAACACAAATGTCTCTGAAGACTGCTCCGCATCTTCTACATGGAGCACGAAACCAACGAAAGCGTCCGGAACATGACTGCAACACTTGTTGGCCAACAGCATGGCAACAGTCAAACGACGAAAGCTGGATTTGTTTGGACGCCACCAGTCACAACTCTCTGTGCATGACTCCGTGGAGCCCTTTAGGGAGGTCGCCGTCGTGGCCGTCATAAGAAAAGCTGGATGGACAATGTCAAAGAGTGGACGTCCCTCCCCATGGATGAATTACTCTCAGCAGCCCACAACAGACCTGACTGGTGGAGGATCTCTGTTTCGTCGCCCCTCATTTCTTCCCAACGACAAGACTGATCCAGGGAATGATGATGATGACGATGATGATGATGATGATGACGATGATGACGATGATGATGATGATGATAAGGAGGAGGAGGAGGATGAGGAGGAGATGGGGAGGAAGAGGAGGGGGAGGAAGAGGATGACAACGATGACGACGATGACGACGACGACGATGACGACGATGACGACGATGACGACGATGATGACGATGATGACGATGATGACGATGCTGATGATGATGATGATTATGGATGATGATGGATGATGGAGGATGATGATGGATGATGGAGGATGATGATGATCATGATGATGATGATGATGATGATGATAAACTTTTACACAATCTACATCCAGTTGTTCTATTCTACAGGTGACGAGAATGGTTGTACTAGAAACGAAAGTGTTTGGCGTGAAACTGATGATATGGGGTGCCCTGAATCCAAGGTACTGGTTCCAGTTTTCGGAGCTTTGTACATGTTTCTGACAAACATCCTTTTGATCAACCTCCTGATTGCTATGTTCAGGTAATGTTTACATATCAATTATATTTACGCAAACCTTCTGTTGATGGTATGCGTTTCTAGTGCGCTGTTTACCTTTTATGTATATATCTGTATGCAATGTCGCGCAAATACCATATTACTGTTTCAGTAACAAAATAGTCCACACATATTTTTAATATATGTTATTATGTTCTCATTTGTGTCACTTTATTAAAGCTACACGTTTCAAACTATTCAAGAACATTCGGAAAAGATCTGGAGATTTTATCTCTACAGTATTGTGCGAGAATACTACGAGAGACCAGTTATTCCCCATCCGTTTATTATTTTTGCTCATGTGCGTCGAATTATATGTCATGTGCGCAACGGCAAGGGCACGCAGTCAGACAACGAATTCAGTAAGTTTGTGTGAATTATAAATATTCGGCACTTATCAATTAAATATTGAGCCATAATAATACACTTAAAATACTAACAAGTAAGTTACTTACTTTCGAAATGCTAACAGTGAGGCTTTTGTTTTAAAACACGATTTAAACTGGATATATTGAATCTTTAGCCCTCAATACACCAAATATGTAAACAAGAAAATCCATATATATTTTCTTATGGATATATTACCAAACACAAATCGCAATGCACAATCTATTACAATCAATACGCATTTAAAATGTATAGAACATGTTCTTCGGAACGGGGATTAAATAAAGGATAAACTTATAATAGGTACAACCGCTGAAAAAAGATTTATATGATTCTTTAGTATGTTTTTATATTTTGTTCTATGGTTGCCTCGTTTCAGGATACATAGGAGAATGGGAACCAATAAAAATCTTTGTTGATAACCAGGATTTAAACGTAAGGTATGTACATGCAATAGTTTGACCACTACAATGTTTTCAATTGAATGAGTTTAAGTTAGATCCGGACAGTGTGTATCTGGCTATGTTCAGTTATATATGTGTCTTTGTGAATGTTGAGATGATATTTATATACAAACAAACCGCCTACTACGGGCTTGGAAACTCTGTCACGACTGTATGTCGAAGTAAATTTATTGGGAATAATCACGTGATCCCAATATGACCAGTTACTCGAACATTTGCTACCAAACGCACCTCCATCATAATTTGACGACAGCAATTACGTTACATATCCATGTATAGGGTCAGATGAGTTGTGTTTACTTAGTTGTGCCTAATCACAGATATTAAGGGAATAAACATTTTATTTTGTCGTTACTTTTCGCAGTGATTACATCCCCTTAAAGGTGATACGTCGAAACCTTCGCGGGGGTTAATATTTTGATCGAATTGAACTTGTTAAACAACTGTTTATTTATAATAGGGATACTACTAACAATAAGATGTTAAATTTAGCGAAGCAAATACATTACATAATTATCTTATGCGATTAATTGAATCGGGATTAAGGCAATACATATAAGACGTGTTATGTTTCCTAAAATTGTGTTTGAAATCTGATATCACTACTGTAGTAAACCAGTTTATATAAGACGTCATGCTTTATTCCTGCCTGAAGACCGGGAAACAAAAACAGGAAGAATTACACAATGGCGGTAAACGTATTATTAGCGGAGAAAACATATTTTGCGAACTTTCTGAGTACACTAAATAAATTACGTCCATTGTATATTTGTTTTTGAAGTATGTATACACATGTGATATAGCATTTGTCGAAGTGTTTATGTTGCTTTAAATTTAAGTAAATATCATCGCGAAAATAAATGACGCGTAACAACGTATTTTGAGTTGCATAGGTTTGTATATAGGTATGTCAAAAACAGATAAGGCGTCAACACCCGCGATACATAAGTTACACACATTCATATATGTATAACCACTAAATCTGGCACAGTATTTAGCAAAATTAGATGTTTGCTTGGGTAGGTTTTATGTGTATAAATTCTTATATATTTTAAAGATTTTAAATTATATTAATTAATTTATCATTGGGAAAAGTTTTTATAATCAAAACTGAGTGTAAAATAATCGAATATATTAAAAATAAACAGGTTTTCATTAAAATACTAAGTCTTCTTTCAACACTACAACTTGTTTTTGCTGAGTTTCAATGTTTATAAATTTTCAACATTATTCTATTATTGTTATATATTTGAGTGAGTGCTTCCACCATTTTCGTAACCACATATTCATTTTAATCTACTCCATTATAATTTAGTTAAAAACCTGTATTCGTATGACATGCATTAAACCCAAAAACAGTTTATAAATATGTCACCCAAAAGTGGGCAATAGGTTTAACTGCAGTCACGCTACAGACATGTTACTTATAAGTGGGCAATGGGTTTAATACAGTCAGGTTGTACATGTCACTTACAACTGACAAATAGATTAAAACCCAGCCAGGTTACAAATGTGTCGCTTATAAGTGGTTAATAGGGTTTAACGCAGTCAAGTAGAAAATTCTGACAAGTAGGTAATAGATTGACATCGAGTTAGGTTGTACATGGTATATGTGTTGATCTTTTATAACCGTGAAGTTATGTTTTGAATTTGTCTTTTTATGGTGTTTATTCATATTTTACAATTAATAACTTAGATAATAAGAGGGTATTTTCGTTTCTGTATATTACAGATTGTAATTATCTATGTCCACGATTAACACAGTAACTTCAATTCGATTACGATGTTTCCCATACCACATACACCATATGCTAATTTTAAACACTAATAATGTGAAGCTACTTATGCACATTTACAATGCCTAACATTGTAACGATGGAAGAAAATAGCTGTAAAAACAATTTAAGCATGTATATATATTGAGTACAAGCGAATTATATACTGAAATTAAAATAATGTACCTTATCCATAAGTATTTATTTACATTTCACTCTGGAATTTTATAACATTTGCAAACACGTTTTATATGTGATTTCGTAAGTTGGATAATGCATTAGTTAATAACTTTTTCAAGTACATAATTATTAAAAAAACGAGATAACTTTGTATTTGTTTTATAGAATTTCGCAAATGTATTACCAATGGTATGGTATAAGAGGCCTTTAGTATCTCAATGCAAGATTTCGGTCTATGTAAACCCTTACTTGAAGAAAAGACATAACTTATGAAGCTTAATGCAAAATATTAATTTCAGAGAGAACCTCCGAACGGCGCTGGTCACATCGTTCAACTGGGACGCATCTTCTATTGAATCAGCTTTAGCCAAAGATGAGCGACTGAAGAAACACGTCGCGAAAGCTAACATCCTCCTTAGGCAAAGGTCATAATGATTTGCACGATCACGCGATACCCGACCGTTCTAACCCGCTTGCCAAGTATTGGTCGATAACACGTCAGTTTTGTTGTCTTTTCATGTGTGACTGTTATCAGCATTTTGTATTCATTTTCAGAAATGCTTCCACTCCTGATTCGGGATGCTAGACACGAAAACACAGATACAAACTTCATAAAGAGATGATCTTTGTGGGGCGTTTTGTATTCGCGAAGACATATAGAAAGGAAAAATTTCATTCAACAAAAGCGTTATGCTGTATTGAGAAACAGAAGCCGTGAACAGAAACGAATTGTCTTATATTTACATGTATATCTTGAATTGGATATCGAACATTTTAAGTCAAGAGTTACAGAATTAACTGTTAGTATAAAAAGATCTAAGTAAATGCGTTATGACTTTATAAAAATTCTTTCCACGTGTGTATTAACATTATTAAAGTTTATGTATTTACAATTTCATTATTTCATGCCGATCGATTCGACGTTATAATGAGTGATTCGAAAATAACAATCGACACAGAGGTCAACGTTAAATGTTTATATCTTCTGCAAGTGGAAATATTTAAATGTAACTGTTTACGGCGCTGGTGGAGCTGTTTTAAAGACTTCAAAAATAGCATTACGGATAAGAAAATAGACACGAACGGAAAGGAAAGTTCGGTTTCCGAAGTTTTATTGTAATTCTCCTGTATCGTATGTTCAACATCAATACATTGTGTGCTAACATACCTCTAATTGGCAATAGTTTTGGTCTAAAGACATATAACTACTCATCATTATTCGTAATCAACAAAGAAAGTCATTATAATAATCAGTGTGTAGACAACCGATAGTGCTATTTGTTTTCATTAGATAATTTAATAATTTAGTGTAATCTTGTTATTTGTTTGGGTTATTTTAATTATTTTTATCGGGTTTAAGTTATTTCTTTTAAACAATCAAAATAGTTTTAGTTTTTTTTTCGTATTGTACGGCAATGCATACATTTTTTATATTGCGAAATAAATAGTGTTTATGCAATCATTATTATTGTCGAAACTCACTGATTATATTCGGTAATCGGTTAATCAGAATTTCGGTTTTATAAATATTGACTAACCGCATATTGACAAAGTCTAACGACGCCTGCATACTATTTAAACACCTCTTTTGTTGTATTATTTTCAAGCCTGTGCTGACTTAAATACGGACCCGATAAAATGTCCGATTCATTTTACGTCAGAACAGTTATCTGGCGGCAATTATACGTAGTGGTTCGATGAGATCACGTTTGGTTTCCTACATAAGCGCTCGAAATTTCCGTCAGCCAAACACTTCCGAATTTCGAATTTTCTTTTTCATTATTGTATCTTTTGTTCTCACGTTTCATTTATTTTTTATATTGTTAAGTTGATCTTTTTATGGTTTTATCGATTTATTACCTACTACTTTGTTAAGTGTAAACAGTTTCATTAGAATCATTATTTTATCTTCAATATGTTTTTGTATCAAATATTATATGCGTGATTTCATATTTGTTACTAGTTCTATAAAACTTGCACTCATTAACACATTTATTGATTAGAACTAGTTTTCAATTTAGTTTAATTTAGTTGAATTTATATATTGGGACCTAATGCATGGGAATATATAATGTGCTAGTGGTCAAAATCCAGTCCTATTTTTTTAATATAGCGTTTGAAGTTAACTATATGTTTTTGAGTAAGCTCGATGTATTGTATGTTATTCTTAACTGTTAATTCTCATCACATTGTAAATAATGTGTTTTGAGTCAGTCATACAGACAAAGGAGACTGTATTTGTACTTGAATGAGCGAACAGTTTAGTTCGTAGTTGATACTTTTCTATTTTATCCTAAAATGTAAAGTTGACTTAACACCGAATTTGTATTGCTTCCATGTTTTTGTTTACGATTAATTATCAATGTAACTATCGTCCGTCTTCTAACTAAAAACTAGTTATACATGTAAGTTAAAAATAGCATGTTGGACGCATACTTTGATGGGGCATATCGAAGGCTTACACGGTATACTTTTGTAAAAAATATTGGTATATTTAAATACGTGTTTAATAAATGATTGCTTTATATAATACGCATGCTCACTATTATAACTTCACTTTAGTCTTGTAATATTATGATTGAAGTGTGTGATTTTTGTAATTGTTCACATTGCACTGGAAACAGGTATCGAACAATATTTTTGGCGTTGCATATAGTTGTTTTTGTTCTCAACGAAAATCATTTTATTCTTGATGAAGATAAATAAGAACGTGTGCAAAATGGGAATATGCACGGTTTTGATTATTTTCTACATTTTGAAGTTATACAATGCCCCTATATCTGTTTCACGTTTCTATGAGCCTTTCTTTTCTATACGTTTACAACAATGCGTTTGAGTTTCTTGCATGTTTATGTGTGTTAAAATGATTCTATTTTTTTCATGAAGGTAAATGCCAAGGTAATATTTTTAATGTTTAAGTATTTAACCCAATGAATAGAGTGAAAACCGTTTTGCTCACTTCAATTACACAGAAACATATAAACATATATAGATTAAATTGTTTATTTTAAAATATTTATTATTAAATTAACCATCTTAATTATGCCTTTTTCCCGTGTTTTTCTATTCCTAACAATAGCAGTTAATGTGTCATGTGTCGAACGATAATACACAGTTATGTTATCAGAACGCTGATAAATTTCACATTTTACCTTGAGCTCACCGAGAGGTTTATATTGTTTTAAAACGAGGAAAGAACCCTAACAGATACATAGCACCTGCAAAGAACATATACTCGCGAAGGTAGGCAACTTTTCACTACATGGTCTGATCACTTTTAAGTTAACTCCCTTGATCTTTGGTTATTTTTGTATCGTAACAGAGTGTTCCCTGTTTGTCAGTAATGGGATACTTATATGTCTTTTCAAAATACATATCAACAGAAAAATGTGCATATACAGTCGTACGTTTATTCGTCTTTCGCAAGATTTAACTATATTAAATATAGGCCTTTTGTTGACTTGCTTAACAATCAAAAGGTATGCATTTGAAACTTTCACTTACTACTTCACTTACGGTTGAACTTGATGTACCGAAACTATAAACCGTTCAAAAAATCGGTACAAAGTTAAGCTTCGGATAAATACATCCCCCTAACGCCTAAACACCCATACACCAGCAAATTCGTTTGTTCCCATTTTTCAAACATGCATACAACACACGAACATGTTTGTTTGAACGATACCCTTTTATATANCAGTTCATAAATTGTACATGTAATGTTTTGTACCGGGATGGCAGATCCGTAATGAAACATACATCAAGGCGTTCATGCAATGCTATAGAATATAGCCCCGTCATACATTGACAAGTCATTAGCATACAACATAGAGTATATATCAAAATAAACGTTTCACAAGTAATTGTTATGGACTTATAAATGAAGTTTTCACACAAAGTGTTTTGCCGTAGTGACTGCATGGAAAATAATAACCCGCGATATGGGTATTGTCTTGTTCGTACTATTTAAAATTCAAGCAATACAATGTTCAAACTGTAACATGACGGCTTAATATGACAACACTATTTTCTTCTCATTTGCGTTATGTAAAAAGGATACACGCATACGACTTACAATGATAGGTAATGTATGGATGTCCCAACTGACATATACAATACTATGTATATAATGTATTTATATATAATGCTAGTAAATATAACTCACTATAGAGAAAAGCAAAATATACCAAATATGTCAATACATTTGCCATAACGCTGTTGCCTCCCGAACATACTGTATATACACAAACTACGACAGTGACGGGGTGTGTAATTCGACGTTTATGAGGTCCTTTCGCGCCTATGGCTGCATTATGTGGGGACCTGCAGAGCAGTTAAAAATTGTAATATATTTATTATATTGTATTTCAATCCAATCATTTGAATATTTACTTTTTTATTGTGCTTAATTTTTTTTATTTTTTTTTTACTTAAACGTATCTTGAAATAATAAACTTACAAACTGGACATTGTAGGTTAACATCAGGCCTAAAACAATGTGTATAACCAAACAGGGTAGGTGATGCGATCACCGTGTGTAAATAATAATAATTTCCACAAAAGTAAACACAGATATATTGTATTTTCACATTTGTTAAAATATGAAAAATTGCGAAACATACGGTCCTACAATACCTTCACGGGAACTGATTGAACATTTGTTATGTTTTTTTGTATGTGATGTAACAGTAATAGAAGAATGGTGCGCTGTTAACACTAATTTAAGGCTTTACTTTAAACAGTATCATTCTTAACGAACAATTCTGGTTATTTTTCTCATGAATGACTCATTAACAATAATGCGTTTGTTTTCAAAACATAAGATTGAGAACTATATATTAAACTACATTGTTTGGCCTAAGCATTTAAAGAATTGTCACTACAAACTTGTCACCATTCAGCGATTTAATCAAACGATTAGCGTGAATGTCAAGAATGAAAATTAGAAAGAGCCGATGAGCCTGTGTAGAAACACAAATAATAACTGAATTTAACATTTAGCACAGCTGTTAATGTCTGGCAAAATTTATGCTAGTTTTAACAACTGTTTGATTATGACAATAACTTCGTGCTTCTATGTTCACAAAACAATAAAACTGTTCTGATATATGTACTAAATGATACAAACTCCAACTAACTGCCCGAACGAGTAGCATATCCAAAATGTGTCACGTTTGGGAAAGCACACAGAAATGCAATAAAGATGATTGTTCACTTGAATTCAGCGTGTGTGGAAAATCATTTTAGAAATATCACCCTTTCATCGAATAGCGTTGAATTGAGCCCATACGTTTATTATAATCAGAGCCTATCATTTTTGTGCAAGACGGCCTTCGCTTACTGCGGCTATCAATCGGACGTTCAATTCTGCAGCAATTATCATCTCGTGTTCATTTGCCATAAAAAAAAACATGCAGACACTGAATGCATTCTATATACATCGAGTAGATGGGCTATACGACATCCCTCGCTTGAGACCGGCTGCCGGGATGCTTGCGGAAATCGCCAGTTTTGACGACGATGGCGCTATCGAACAATATCGGAGGCAACGACTGATTTCGCAGGGAAACTTAATTTATTCTCCAGCGATAAGCATCGTGTACATATTCACATCATAACGAGGAATTTAGTAATACTCCCTCAAGCGCGCCGTGCAAACGCCATGAGGATCTTTTCAAAAGAACGGCGCCCACACATAAATGTCGCGTCGGCGTTGGTTGCGACTGCACAACGCACGCTTTGGTGTTCTGCAAGATGTGTGAATGCCGTGAGAGAAGTACGCGAAAGCCGCATAGGTTGAGGTATGCACGGAGTCTCACAATAACCACGGTTGACGTTCAGCTGCACCAGAAGGAGGGAACAGATAATAGCAAGAACCGTGTATACCGGTATGTATGGCAAAGAAGCCAATATTTATTCTCAAAACACTAAGTGTAAAAACTTACCAACACATATCACAATTCAAACAGATCAGCAATACCAAGGAATGCATTCTTATTGAAAATAACGTTTTACTAAAAAGAGGAAAGCGATGAATGTGAACCAGTTTGCTACCATGGTGGAAATATGCCCTCAAAAGGATGTCAATGTACTAAGCGATATTATGGCTGATGCTGCGAAAAGCGTAAGTAAAATATATTTGAAGTAAAAGATACAATTGGCTAGATTCCATGTTTGTAAACATATAGCTTATAAGGAATGTAACCAGTGATTACACGTAAGTTAATAAATACGATGAATTTGTAAAATTACAGTATATTGTTCCATATCAACGTTTACTCTTTATTAACACGTGTTTCGTCTTTAAATACTAGATTAATCATTGAGATGTTTGTGCTCGGAATTTATTTAAATGACTATATTTTAAAATAAGTATCGCAACTATAATCCAGTTATGTTCAATCATACTCTCAAAAATCATTTAGTATACCCACTTGGCACAACAAAGTTGTATGGATGGTCACCTGGATTCATGTAGTTTCCCCAGCCGTTCGTTGGAACAATATCCGGACACCTGAAACTTTATAAATAGATAAATATAGGGGACGGGGAGTTCATAAGTCATCATTCTCACTTCCATATGATTGACTGTATTGTCCTATGTGATTTTCTGTATTTAAATTTTCTACTGGGAACATCAAATAAATATAGTGGTGCCATCTTATAACTTCATATGAAGATAGACAACATTGAACAGACGCGCATTGTATAAGAACCAGTACTTTTTCTTCCATATTTTGTATATTTATTTCCCATTGTTAATTTGTATTAATAATTTGTGTTCGGAGAATATGTCAAACAACTTAAATAGATATCAACTAGAAACTTCAAATGTAGATTGAGAGGAAGTGCAGAGTTCAAGTGTCATACCTCTTGCTTGTAAATGTGAAGTTTATTTTTCATCGCGAATTTACATTTAAGTCCGGGTCATATATTGTAAACTATAAGAGGTGTCTTCGTTTATATCAAACTTTACAAGCTATGCGCGGATGAAAGGGGTATTTCATGTACGAGATATACAGTTTTTGTTTCACCGTAAAACTAACATCGCAGGGTATTAAGTGAGGTAAAGTGGATGCCACAACGTTCAGAGGGGTTGTGGACATAAAGCTTTTATTTTTTCCATAATAACGTCGGATGTTTTAGTCGAACCTAATTTAAAAAGTATTGCTCCATAGGGCTTAAACATTACATACATATTTACCAGCATTTGAACCTGCGTACCTTCATGTTTCGGGTCGGATGTAACGGAAACGCCAAAAAAGTATTCATAGAAGAGGGATTAACATATGAAGAGTCATGTGAACTTCCGCACATCATTATTTTGTACATAATAAGTTGTTTTTTGGCATTAATGCAGTGTTTAGTGAAACGAGAAATGTGGGGTATCCGTTCCCAACAGACAAATTTCTAGTTTTTTTACGAGGGCCAAATTGTGTCATTCAAACCAATCTGGGTCTATTTAATGGATTCACCTCCTCTAAAAAATGGCATGCCTTTATGAACAACGTTTACAGCATGCGCTTACAATACAACGGTTAAAACCCCTGATGATTGCGTTGAAATAACATCACATCATGCGCGGTATATGACGATTGGCATACTTATCATATAGTCAGTTAGACATGTGCGACAAAAGGGTCTATAAGGTGATCATGTCGAAGAAAATTGTTAAACGTATTATCAATTTAATACATTGTAAATTCAATTCATTTCCTGCGAAGGATTGTAATGCATGTTCATGTATATTCATCGAGGTCATGTGTGTTATGTAGCAGACAACGCAAAGGCAAATTACCGCTTGCTTGTGTTCGCTTGATAGCAGGTACATGCTCTTACATTCTTAAAAACAATGTATTATGGGTTTTTCTTTCACGAAATATGTTGTACAATTATTATATGATCAAAGATAATTTACATTCAGCATCTACTGTTTTAACAATTATGCTTCTTTCAATTACGGATTTCACGTTTATATGTTTAAACGGTATCGTTATGTGTTGTGCAGAAACATGTTTACACAATTTGGAAACGTAAATACGACATTTTAAAGTTGCTATCGCCGGAATTTATTCAAAAACAAAACATTTTATGATGACATAACATTAAAACGTTGTATGTCGTGATATATATTTTAATTAGCCTCGCGTTTAAATATACATATAACTTAATATAACTACCACAAAGAATGTCCACTGTACGGTAAGTCATGAAGAGTCTAAGAGCGTAAGCATGGAGTGCTCGAGGAAAAGTTCCACAAATATACAATATTATTTCCGTCGTTTGAGCACGGCGAATAAGAAAATTATTTTCCTTCAATGTAGATCCGAAAAGCGGCGCTGTAAGAGAGCGTTTTCCTCGTGCATGTTGATCAGCGTTTGGATTGACTGACCGATGCACACGTTAATTCTAATTTGTTTTGAATAAAAGTCATAGTAGTATCATTATTGTTGTTGTTTAAGTGTATAATCTACTACTTGTTTTTTTGTACAACAGGTCTTTTTTTCTCACATAGAGTTGCATTAAATGCATTATATACNGTCTCCGGAAGAGACAACAGGCGTGGCTGCCGTTATAGTTGCTTACGAGCCGAACTCGTGTAGGCATACAGTATACCTGGTGATATAGTAGACTACGTTGTATGATGGTTGTAATGATGACAAAGTCGTGTTTTGTATTCATGCTTTTATGTATGATTGATGACTAATGTTATGGTTGTATTATGAGCACTTATGGACTTGTATGAAATGTATGGTATGCGTGTATGTTAAATGGATATGTGGAATCTATGTAAAATGCGTGCAAAGAGCTGATGTAATACATGGTATGAGTCAGTCAGTCATACCAACGGCTTAACAAAAAAAAAATGTTGTTGTTTTTTACTATTGGGAGCGTAGTTCTGAAGGGAATATAATGTGTAATCCTTTACGGGAGGACTACGGGCACAGACTATGCAAGTGTTTTATATTGTATCAGCCGAACAAACATATGAATCCGACATTCTTGTACATTAGATGCGAATATGATTTATGTGCATTACAGTTTTTAAAAATGTGTTCGTTCGTTTCAGTATATAAAATACAAACACTGAATAGAACGCTGTAGTCAATAAGTGTAGTAAATAATAAAATACATTCATCTTTTTGAAAATTGTAAACTAGTAAAAACTCATTGGTCATTAATTTGTTTGCTACAATACTACAGCAATATTGTTTTGATCATATTTATCAAAACCGTTCAACGGGTTTAACGTAATAGTTTCATCTTCTTTAAACAAACCAGGACTTAAATCTTAATGAAACATCAGTAAAATAAAAAAAAATGAAAGGTAATTAACAAGAAGATCTTCGTGTATTTTATCAATAGCTTTTATTGTCCGCATCTATGCAGTTTTTTGGCGCGTCAGTTAATGTTTAAATCGTTACCAGCCACTGTTGAATACATTACACTGCGAATGATCCAATAATGGTTGATAACGATAATAAACAAATACAATTTGTAAACAAATGTTAGTATGAGAATACTTATTCATTCGAATTAAATTCAGACATATAAACAGAGTGTGGCCAAACAGTTCGAATGTCGCGAATGGGATGCGCACTTAATAAAAGCATCCGGAAGAATTATTACTTTGTTTCCTAACACTAAAGGCATTTATGCGTTTACAATGATATAAGCATACCGTTTATTTCATTTCGTTTAAACGTGATACCATTTCTTTGAATTAAGTTTTGAATAAAAAAGCCATTCATAAAGCGAGTATATACGATTTCCATGTCAACATTTTATCTTCGCAATCCTTAACCAAAATATTGTTATACAATTTAGTTCCCTTCATTCAAATTTATTCCGAGCAAATTAAAGCCTATAAAAACGTCTAAATGAAACGTTTACTTTAATTTGTGAAGCCCCCAAATAGTATCGTATAAAAGAATCTGCTAAGACTAATGGAGATTTCTTAACATAGCCCATGTCGTGTGTATATAAAGGAATGATCTGCTGTATAGCAAAACAAACAAAAAATATTTCGTTAGTTTCTGGTATTACAATTTCTGAACTTGTATTCTAGTCTTTTATACATTAACGTTTCATCTGTTTAAAAAAAACACCTTAAACGATCGTGAATACTAGCTTTAACAATTTCTAACACAATGAAACATGTAAAAGTATTTCTACTTAATTATAATACTAGATATTATGATGTATCGATGACGGATCTACGACTTTAAGAAGAACCAAGTCTAATTAACATCCCTACGTTATTAGTCGTCCAATGTGGCAGGTTGTGGTTAAAACTGACAACGCATACAAGATGGGAACACTTTTTAAGAAGAATGCATGTTTTGACTATTATTTAGAAAAAAATAACCGACAGAAAACTCGCCTAAAGTTATTCGGGAAATCATTTACACGTTACCAAAACACACTTAAATAATTTACCGAATAAAACCTAAAATATACTCTCTAAATATAACTCAGATATATGATAAACAATAATAAAAACTATAACGAAATTGGACAATATGACATGGTGCATCGTTATGGTAGACAAATAAAGACAATGTTTCGGAAAACACTTGAAATGAAAAGAAGAAATGAGTTAATTACATACAAGGGGAGTAATCCTTATTCAGTAAATATAGGTAACTTAAAAGAGAAATCAATTAAGTGTTTTATCGTACAATATAGCGTACGTTTAAGAGTATATCTTGTTATTGATCGAAACACTTCGACTCTACCAATTTAAAGAAGGGTCTCTATATTTACTATTCCCTAAGCCCTACTACACCGAAAGGGTTTTAATTGTAAAGAGAGATACTTTTGCATGTTCTTCTAAACTTCCTGATATAAATATTTCTGCTTATATGTACACGTAAACGTCGAGGACTCTAATTAGATAAGAAGCCACATATAACCATTTTCAAGTGGACAGTATGATCTAACGTGTTCATGGATTTGTATTTTATGTTTAAACAACATGACTATTTGTTACAATTTACGCCTTTAAAATGAAGACGACTTCATCCGTTACTTACTTTGTTTACTTAATTATGGCTTATTTTCCTAATGGGGCATTCTTACCATACCTTTGTTATTGGACAGAATGGACACCATGGTCTTCTGACTGTATGTGTGGTTTTCCCATCTTCAACCGTCATTGGACAAGAGGAATTTATCGTTTTCACGATTTGGGATCAAACAACTGCTGCGATCAGTGCGTATTAAATCTAAATCAAGGGGAGCCATACGAGCCTTGTGAGGTATGTAGGAATGTTGGTAAATGGAATGATTCCGAATGTGGATGTAGCCAGAGATATTATGGGTAATCCTGTGAACACCGTTAGTACATAAACATTTATGTTGGTTTCACAAAATAAAGTCAATCTTAAATGCATTTTTAGTGTGTTTATGGTAGAAATCTCTCTCTGTTTCTCTCTGTCTCTCTCTCTGTCTCTCTCTCTGTCTCTCTCTCTGTCTCTCTCTCTGTCTCTCTCTCTGTCTCTCTCTCTGTCTCTGTCTCTGTCTCTCTCTCTCTCTCT
>VMBQ01001551.1:144469-174468 GCA_007657795.1 Dreissena rostriformis
CAAAACACACTTCAGTGACAATAAATACATAAGTATTGCATACATTTACTAAAGCATACTTTCAAATTGCTCTCTCTCTCTCTCTCTCTCTCTCTCTCTCTCTCTGAATCCGCACTGAATATAAGCATCCGGAAAAAAAAAGATAACTTTCGGTTTCTTAACACTAGATGCTTTTAAAATGATATCGGAATACCGTTTAAAACAATAGAACACACATTATAAGTGTTAAATGTATGTCTACGTGTATGACATCAAGTAAAAACAATGACCATGTAACATTCTAGATTTATTATTCGCTCAATGTGGTTGGGTGTGGTAAAAACTGACAAAAAAGATGGGAGCCATCATTTGAAACTGTCATTAAGAAACGTAATATTTAGACAGTCAAGTCATTAACAGTTTCGAAATTTAGAACATTGGTAATCTCAGGAAAATTATTGAAATTGCCTTGCAATATACGTTTTAAAGAAAAATCATCAATGAAACTATTTATTAAGCTTTTCATGAAAGCAGCAATACGTTACTTCAACACATTTTAAGAATTTGCCCAATAACTATAAAGAAGTGAAACTCCAGAAAACCTAAAACATATTCTATTATATGATAGAGGAAACAAGGTGGATTGAAATCAAGTTATTGCAGAATGACACCCAAGGGAAGCAAAGGACAAGGGCTTTTACAGCAAAGGGACGTTATTAAACATAGGCCACATAAAAATAATAATAATAATAATAATAATAAAAATAATAATAATAATAATAATAATTATTATAATAATAATAATAATTTTTATAATAATAATAATAATTTTATTAATAAAAATGTGAAACATTCTATTTGAGATAGTTTGAGTGGACATTGTATTTGAAAACTGTATTTTGAAAAATCAAAACATCCAAACCTTTTTGATGCATACCATGTTAACATATTGAGCAAACACTTGCATCGGAATGTATGACAGGTAGTAAAGAGTACTTGAATGATAACAGAAATTCCTCAAATCTAATATTTCAACATGGATTATCAATTTGAGACTACTTCAAACCTGAACTCAAGTTAGTGGATTATCGTACCAGAAAGGGTATCTTTTAGAGTATGTTGTGTTATTGATCCTAACACTCGACTTTGACAATTTAAAGAATGATATCTTAATTAATTCTTCCGTTGGCCCTACTTGTGTGTTTTAATCTACAGACATATTCGTGTCCTTCGTGCTTTACATAGTTGTGCTAATGTGTACACTTGTACGTCGATAAAATTTAGCTAGATAAGGGACCTCATATATCAATTTCAAGTTGACAGTTTACCTATGAACTGTTTATGTCTATGTATTTTAAACTACATGAATATTTGTAAAATTCACGACTTTGCAATGAAAACGGCTTCAACCGTTACTTTTGTTGCTTACTTAATTGTTACTTGTTGGCCTTATGGAGCGATGGTATTATCGCATTGCAATTTTACAAAATGGACACCATGGTCTTCGGACTGTATGTGTGGTTTTCCCATCTACAACCGATATAGGTCAAGAGTAATGATTAGTTCGGGATCAAACTGGGATAACTGCGGATTACATCCAAACCTTATAGAAGACGAATATTGTGAAGTAAGTAAAAATCGTGGATACTGGAATAATGTCGAATGTCAATGTAGCCAGAGATTTTACGGAAAATGTTGTGAACACCGTTAGTACATATCAGTTTCTTATATAAGAGACGGTTATACAATAGGTCAATCATTAATGCATTTATTTGTATCGGTTATAGTAAACTTAAACGGTAAACATCTTTGAAAACTAAGGTCACGTTTATTATTTTCAAGACATATGAATAGTTTTTATTACCATGATAGTGACGTGATGCTCATGTGAAGTAATTTTGTGTGGGATGTTAATTTAAAAAATAGCTTCATTATATCAAATATATTACAATAATTCCAATATTCGCGTTTTAGTTAGTTTTCGGGTTTTTCTTGTTTTTTTTTGCGATTGAATTATTTATTGTAATAATGAAGTTCAATATGGAGTAAATCTGAATTATTGAATCATGCATAAAAATTACATTCTTGAATAACATCATAAAGCTAAATTTCAGTAGTTATTCGGCCAGATGTGTGCTAAAAAGTCGGACTTTCTCGTCAAACAGGTAGCAGTGTTGGCGAGTCAGTTGAGGGACACTTATGAAGTGCATGTTCTAGCTCTTTACACGCGTATTGTATACACTTGGTAAGTTTTTATCGGGTGGTAACACACAGATGTCACTCACTTCATTAAGGAGAGGCTGTCTGGACGATGGAACTGTGTGTCCTTCGACAAGACAGCTGGCTTTATTCTATTTAAGATGGTGAAGTCTCGATGATTTTGAAGTCGAGCTCGCAAATCGGTTTCTTCGTAAATGTGACCGTTTTTTTTACAGCCCAAGCACTTTTTTGCACAGGTAAAACTAAAAGAATCTGTTAATAAGCAACTTGTGACAAAAATCATTTTGCGAAGTACGGCATAGTGTACCATAAATGCTAGCTTGTTTAGGTCAATGTGCGATTTAGTGGACGCCTTTGGAAGGACGGTAGTGTTTTTAAGTTGCATCGCAGTGTTTTCTTTTTTACCAGATCTCCAGGACACTTTTTGTAATATGGAAAGTAGATTATATCTAAGCATTTGCTTAACGTTGTGTACCTGTATGTCAGTTGTATTGAGCGTTTGTCTTATGATCTCTACCGGCTTTTTGTCAAAACAGCACATGTTGAAGTGTTGTGAAGAAAACGCCATTTGGCTAGCAGTTTATTTAAACCGAGGCGTGTCATTGACAGTAAAACGGATTCATCAGCTCGTGCGGGAATACAATTGAAAAGTCGATGGGGTGGTGTTATCAGTTCGTTCAGTAAGTCGTTGATTTCAATAAAATATATAACATATACTAACCGTTTGGATTGCATGCTCGATTGTTGACCGACTGATGTAATCAAAATATGTATCGCAAAATAACAAACACCCGCAGTTCTGAAATGAATCAATATCATTCTAAGCATTTTCCAATGAAATTCAGTTTAAACATCAGATTATGTATCCACATTTCATCGAATGCCGATTAGGTAACATGTAACAGGCATTAAGGCTGCTTCCGAGTTCGCAGCATGTCGCGAGCCTCTTGTTGAATGTATGACACCATTTTCCAGTTTATTCTTTTCTTCTAACCGTTCTCTAGAAGAAGTAGTTCAATTAATAAACGAAATGAGAGTTTTTTATTATGATCTTTTGTACAGTCGAATACTAATTAATTACAAAAACACGTACTCTTATTGGAAATCCCACTTTTGCTCATACGTCACATAGAAACAATCGTCGATTTTGAAACAAATACAAATAAACGTGTTGGTATCGGCTTAAACTTGTTGGGTTTTTTTTGGCATTGAAGTAAACAACATTTATTCGATGGTAAATTAAACGATTGTTTATGTATTTTTTTTTACATTCTTTGTTGATATTTGTGCATTGGAAGATTAAAATATTGTAATTAAAAACGTATATTCTCGCTTTAAGAGATGTTTGAGCACACTGTAAGTTCACTAAGGGATAAGGTATTTACATAACATGCTTTTAATTAAAATAATAATTGTATTTTTAAAAATGCATACATTCAAGCTTAGTGAAATTATTAAATTTACATTTTCACTTTACTGACAAATATAACAAAAACGAAATATCTTATCATATACAAAATCAGCTAACCAGTGGCCGGCACTTCTTGACAAGTGTATATACTTGTTAAAAGATGTAAACTAAAATATAACTTTGCTACATCAACGCACGAATTTGTATTTTGTTTCACAAATGTTTGAAGTTTTGTGTCCTTGTTGGCGTCATTATGATATCCCTTGTGCTTTTTGAGATATGCACAGGCCATAATTTAAATATAGGAATGAACAAAGACGAGTGTTATTGAAATTGTGCAATGCACTATCCTACAAGGGGATCTATCTATTGAAGAGTTTATCTTAAGTTTAATTTAATACACCTCATAGATCTAGAGATATGCTCTGGAAAAAAATTAGGGCCGGAACAAAACACTATAAGAGTAAGAGTTAAGACCATGGTATATTGCACTACCCGCCATGAAATACATATCCACCTGTTAAGTTTGAAGGTAATACCAGTAATCGTTTTGAAGATACGTCTCGCACACAAAATCCGGCGTCCAAACGACCTAACGGCCAGATGGACAACCTTAATTCAGTACACTCCATAACATTATGTGATGGTATAAAAGGACGCTGTGCTGCGTTTGGTATATCAACAGGTTTATTTTCACTCGTAGTCGTACAAAAACTATATTTCAAAACGTGGCTGCGTCATACGTGCACATACATTGTTTTTAGAACCGCTTGTGAAATCAAACATTCACCATTGACCGAAAGCAACACATATCTTTAATATATTAAAAACAACATCTACCTGTAACCTAACGTATTCCTTTTATTAATTTATAGACACGTATTGTTTCCAAATGACTTTATTTAAGGGTGTCCCTAATGCTTTTAAAATCACCAGCATGCATCGGAACTCTCATTGCCTGTTACAGGTGTTGACATATGCGAAGCTATTGCAGCAGACGTCATATTCGTGCTGGATTCTTCTGTCAGTCAGACTGAAGAACAGTTCAAAAAGCAGCTAGAGTTTGTGGAAAGCTTCGTCGATAAAGTGACCGTCAAAAGTTCTGCCTTTCAAATTGCAGTACTGACCTTCTCGACCGAGGTACACGTGGAAATAGACTTTGACGATCGCCTTACGAAGGATGACATCAAGGCATCAATTTTATTTTATTTTTAGTTTACAAAAGATCGTGTAAATAAATGTGTCTCTCCGTATAATATTTCTGGAGATTATTATTCCTTTGTATTTATCGGAGAGTAAATGTGTATAATGATTACTTCTCTTTTTATGCGCAATACATATTACATGCAATTGGCATTTTTTAATTGCTAAGCTTTTATTTATTTTACCCCTTTTTGTGTTTCTACATTGCAGAGTAAAATTCGTAGTATACGATTTCGACCTGGCGCTACATTTACGGACAAAGGTCTTTCTATGGCCCGTACCATGCTTCGATCACGGAAAAACCGGCTTCTTGGTCTCACTATTGAGACGTTCACATTTGTTCTGACGGATGGAATGTCAACCGATCGGAGATCCACAGCGGAAGAAGCGTTAAGACTTCGATATTTGTCTACGGTTGTTGTCGTTGGTAAGTAATTCAACATTTTACAAATGATACACATAGTATTTGTGTGTACAATTTTTTCAAGTATGGTTATGACAAAACACCTCTTGCATTAATGAATAATTCGTAAATTTTATTATCAAAATAGGTATTGGTCAAATGGTTTCACATGAAGAACTACAAAGAATTGCATCACCGCCTGACAAGTTCACTTTGTCCTATGTATTCTCGGTAAAGAATTTTGACTCGCTACATTCTTTGATTGATCGACTTATAGACGCCACATGTGGAAAATGTATCAAAAGTAGTCGGACAGATATCATAGCGTTGATTGATGATCTTCCATCCTCAGTCATGACATCTACTGAGTTCAGTTCAGCTTTGAATGGTGTCGCATATATATTGCAACATTTGGCGGCCTACGGAAAAGTCAACGGTCAGCGCTTTGGCGTTCTACATTTTGACGGTATTGAAAATAAGTATTTGCCTTTGTCACATAGCCTGAACATGGACCAATTGCTTAGTTATGTGCAAAGCATTCGCCAGTATAGCCACACCTGCTCGTCAACTGTGTGTGCAGCTAACATGTCTCGAAATATCTCAACAGCTATCAACGAAGTAATTCTTAAACACTTCATGAATACGGATACAAAAGCACTTACCTGTATTACTTGTACTAACGTCTGGTCGATTTGACATCGTTGATAAGGTCCGAGAAGAGGTCAGAGTCATTACTCGAACAACAAGTGTTTACGTGTTTGCTATAGGCGCCGGGTATGACTCAAACATTGACGGACTGCAAGCAATTGCTCAGGATCCGAGCAATGTTTTCATGGTGACAGAAGACAACTTAGAGACACTCGACGTCATACAGTCCAAGTTATCGTACATTACCTGTTCTTAGTAACTAGTATAACACGCGATTCCTAACACATTTAAAACGATTTTTTTTTAACAGATTAAACGTTGATGTTTCCTAAACTATAATAAACGCTCAGAAGAAGAAGTATCAGAAAATAAAAGAGGTACAGTTGTATAAGTTGCAAATAATGTTCTGCTGTACAGCAGACAACTACTTCATCTACTCAAGACATGTTCGCTGTTGGGGAAAACCCAATTTATGTGTGCGCATTCTTTCATAAGGAACATATACACAATTTTGGTTCTACGATAATTCTGTCGTTATTGGTTATAAATTGCATTGAAGCAAAACAATATGTTGATTGATTGTACTATACCCAGATTGTTTATTAGTTTTATATCACATTTCTCGTTCTTATTCGCATGTTGTTTCAAGATTGTGAGAATAAAATGTTGACACTGAAATCGTACATACTCGCTTTGATAGTATATAAATTGCTTGTTTGTCATATCAAACTCAACGTTTTGGATTCGTTTATTATTTGTAATAATGCATAATTACTATTTAAACAATCATAATTCCTTCTTATGTTCGCATGTTGTTATTGTTGTCATTTCAATAGGTTGCTAATTAATTAGTAAGCATAACGTTGAAAGGATTAGGAAGTCGTATTTAAAAGTTTAAGTTATGTTTAACAGCTTTGCAATATGTGCACAATATTGTATAATACGTATGTTTAAAGTTGGTCTTCTGTTAACAACATAGAGGGTAAGAACAAAAACCTATCTCCGGATGTAGTTTCATGAGTTTTGTTATTTGCAATAGTATGCAGATTAACTTTAAAATACACAGCTTCAAACAGCGTAGTAATACTTCAATCGTGGCTTCTGTGTCATTATTTTACGTCACTCACATAAAATGTTCATGTAAGTATTTCAGCAGTAGAAATGTGGAGCGCGCTGTTGCTGGATACCTCTTGTGTTGTTGAGTTTTTGTTTGTAAATTATCTCATAATTTTATATTTGTTATTTTGCAAACAACACAAATCACACAGTTGTTTAAGTTAAGTGTTTCGAAGGCATTTTTAAGCCAGGTAGAGTAGGCTATTCTACTTCCTATTGTAGAAGGCATTCGTTATCCCCGTGCTCGCATTGAAATCAGAACATATATTTAAATCCATGTGAACAATTACAAACATTATAACAAAGAGTTAAGTATTCCGATGTGTGTGTGAATTTGGTGGGTATGCGCATAGTTAGTAGCTTCCATAGAAAAACTCTTAATATTGCATATGTCATATCGTAACGCAAATCGCATTTACAAGATGAAACAATCTTCGTTGAAGCTTGGTCTCGTGTAAGTCCATAGATTGTTGTTGGAATGTCTGAGCACCCACGTCGTTTAGCAAACAATCATTTTCGATTCAATTTATTAAAAACATATATTAAAAGATATTCTTTTGTCTTGTAACAAATCTAGGTCAAAAAATACCCAACTCAGTCTTAAACATGTCCTGACCCGCAAATTGTCTGATGTCTCCTTCTTTTGTTGTGTTTCTATTTGCGCAGTAAGTCATGTAACGCTATAGCTAATTGTATAAGTCTACAGTGTAGTAGTCACGATTGAAATGTGTTTTCAATACGCGAAGATTGTAAACGCACATGCAAGCTTCAACGTGATTTCATCCAAACATGCGTCACTGTCAAACACCACTCTTACCACGATAGCCAATTCAAGGATGACCAAGCAAGAATTGTAATGATGTTGGCGGAAGTATTTAAAACACTGGTGTCGATGTCCACTCGTTGCTTTGAGCACGTCTATATATCATTAGCGACACAAGAAAAGCGACTCTTATATTTACCGCATAAGTTCTGTTTAAGTTTAGCCATAACCGACTTTATACGATACTACCAAAGTTAAGTCAGATTAGATCACTATTGTGCGAATGTGTTTATCTGTCCATTAATAATTGCTTATCAAAACTATAGTATCGATACAAATACTGTTATAATTAATATAAAGAATTTCGATTGTTTTTACATTGTTACACAATCATTTTACATGTTTCATTAATTGTAAATAAAACAGTATAATTTTCTAACAGTCGAGTTTTATTAATATATATTTATGTTTGTGATAAGCGCTAGTTCAATGGCTAAATTCAAAATGACATGAATTAGTCCGGAAGAAAAAGACATAAATCCGACAGTGAGGTGTATAGTAAATGTTAAAGTGTGTTTTGTTAGGGGACATGTTACTGATGAAGAAACCAAATGATGCCGGGTTGGTTTCTTTGTGGGTTTTGGAGAAATCCAAGATGGCGATTATATTGGCCGCCGTTTTCAGCATTCTAACGTATGTGATGATATTATAATCATGACTTTATCCATTATTTTGGATCTTTACAGTCTTAAATATAATGATGTTATGGTAGCTAAGGTTTTGGAAGTTAATTAATCGAAATCAAATTCCAGATTATACGCAAGATGACTGCCAATATGGTCGCTTATGCAAATAACTGCAGTTAAAATTCTATTCCACTACATTGAATCGGAATGTCATGCAAAAAAAACTGAACTAATTGCATTTCTGAATGGCATTTTGTAAGGCCATTCAATAGTATCTACTTAAATCCATTAAAGCCCCATTAATACTCAAAATCAACAAAATGTTCGTACAATATTTCGAAAAATAAAGTTAACCAATAAAAAATCAGTGTTCCTTATAGCAATAGCCAACTTTTCAAGGCCATATGTGGTCCGGTAACATAGATGTTTGAAGATACAAAATGCTCCTTTTTATTGTTTTGTGGCACATTTCATTTTAATTTCCCGCAACGATATCTATTCATACGACACATGAACACTAACATGGTTCCGTGTGTTATGAATAGATATCGCTGTGGAAAATTAAAATGGAATTTATTGTGCCACTTTGTATCTACAAAAATCTAGGTTACCAGACCACATCTGGCGTTGCAATTTTGGCTATTGCTATAAGGAACACTGATGTTGTATTTGTTAACTTTATGTTTCGAAATTATATACGAAATTTTCGTTGATTTTTAGTATAAATGATGCTTTAAATGTATTATTTTACCTATACATGAAGATATTACAGACAAGGGAAACTAAGAAACAATAATTAACAGACAAATGTACAAAATAATACACTAGGTGCGAAAATCATGTACACATATTCGTTCAGCACAAATGATAACCCGGTTGATTTACATTGGGTTAGCATGGACTACACAAATAAATTAATTATAATTCTTAATTTAGTTACTTCACTTGTTGTTGCTTTTACCATTGACAGGGATAGTTATGATACGCGGATAGACAGAGCTTTGGTTTCATGTTGTGTGATCAAAGATGTATTCCAAGCTAGACACTATTAATCATACCTACATGATAGGGAATATGATAACTGGTAAACTGAAGAAACGGCCAACTGAATTACAGACTCACCAGAACGCCTGTTCCGGTTAAATTGTAAACAGGTACGCTGAAAATGAAATCTATGAAATAAAATAAACGCGAGTGATCTGAGTGAATGTGAATGTTTTAAAATGGATATATTATGTTAATATGGACAATTGCAACAGAGACAAGTAATGAACTTTTGTTAAATGTGCTTAAGATGTAAGTTCTTGATTTACATTTCCACCGCCTTATTTTCGCGCGGGTGGTAGCATAATATTCAAATCTTATAGACATATAAACAGCTATTACAAGCTGACAAACACGTTCTTTTATGTCAGCATTCTACCCGTTATTTAATGTGAACTTGTCACGCATGACCGGGTCGCCTAATTGAGAATTAAAACCTTATAATAATAATAATAATAATAATAATGAGCGAAAGGCAACACTCATCCACAACTAGTGAGAGCAACGCTAGCCTGAGTGAAGTATCTGTCTTCGAAACACCTAGCTCAAATAAACAAAACAAGCAGAACAAAAAGGGAAGTAAAAAGACGAAAACAGATCAAGAAAAACAAAATCAGAAAATCATGACGGACTTTGTGAATAGCGGTGCAACTAAAACCGGATACACGGATACATCAATCGGAAAACGCCACGATGAAAGTCCATTAAAAGATTCCTTTATGAAAAGATGGGACGGTATATGGTCAAGGTGCATATATATCTGATAATAGTGTTAATCTCAAGCAAATAATGAGTCATGAGTCTTGGTGTCCGAACAATCTTGTGTTCGAAAATTGTCCTTTATACTCGATCAGATCTTAATCCTGTAGTTGTATTATATTTCGGACACACAATGAGATAAACATAAATGTTAACACCGAGTGTCTTAATTAAGACGTGTCTTGTTATATATATTTTCGAAAAGTATGCGTTTATATGCGAAACAATAGTCTTATTCTACAGTTTCTTTCACTTCGTACATCTTATATTTACATTCATTAAATGCCCAACTATAACAAAATAAAAATTGAATTCCATTTTCAATTAAACGTTACACGCAAGTCATTGAAAGTATTGCAAAGGCGCTAGGTCACTTTCCTTTCCGGCTTTTTATTTCCATTTATGTTTAAAATGAACATTGCGTGTAAAATGCAATTCATATATCAAGATGTACTTCCCTGGTTTATATCCTTGTTTATATTTTGTCTATGATCACGAGTGAAATAAAATCGATATTACACCGAACCCAAAACATTTTCTTTTAATGTTATGCTTTTTTACCTTTTATTTACATTGTAAAAGAGTTTAACTGAAGAATTTTCCTGGAGTAGTGACGTCATTTCGTCAACAAAATGACGTCATTTCGTCAACAAAATGACGTCATTTCAATGTATTGAGTCACGCCACGGAAGAGAGGGTCACTTTTCAGCAAAAGTGAAATTATAATAAATTATTTTCTTGAAAAAGGGGCATAACAGAAACAGAAAATGTGTTCATGTCAGTGTAAGATCGTTTTTTTATTTCACTCGTGATCATCGAAAAATAATATTTCACTCGAGGCTTGCCACTCGTGAAAATATATTTTCTATGATCACTCGTGAAATAACAAACGATCTTACACTGACATGAACAAATATCCTCTCTTTCTTGTGCATATATTGATCTCTGAAGACAGAAATATGCGAATATAATCGGGACAAATATGTAAACCGCCAATATTTCGGTCAATATATAATTTACAATGGTATAAAACCGTACTAAACATTTGATAATTTCCACCCGAAATCGATTCTCCTCTTCTTACTTTATACTTACTGACGACCGGATTTTCAAGATCTGACGTAGAGCATACCAACTTAAGTGCAACGTCGCATGACCGCTATATTCATTACACAGACTCAATGATTGATTGTCGATTAATGAAAAATTTCGTTCGTGCGATATGAGATACTAATTTATCACTGCATTATTTGGAAGTTTTAACTGATAAACGAACAATTTAAGTATGGATCTTTATGTATGGTGTGGTACACTCGTGACAGTACATTGGTCTTCAAGTCAGGTACATGCATTAACATAGCACATCTTCTTTATGCGAAATGATAATAAGCTGATATTTCGTCTACTACTTGTTGATATAACAATATGTTGGACACAAATAAACTGAAATGTATTGCGCTAACGTTGTTAGTGTGTGCAGTGTTTTTAAATTTGGCACATGCAAAAAGAACTCCATGTGACAATCTTTGCCAATGGACGCAATGGGATGCCTGGACAAATGACTGCCGGTGTGGGTATGCACACATGTCCCGCTATAGATCACGAAGTTTGTTTCAACAACGAACATGATATAGATCAATGCTCTCAATACTGTGGATTTGGTCCAGTGGAGTATGGAACGACCTCGGAAAGTGATCAATGTGAACCAGTTTGCTACAATGGTGGAAATATGCTCTCAGAAGGATGTCAATGTAAAAAGCGATATTATGGCTTTTGCTGTGAAAAGCGTAAGTGAAATTTATTTCAAGTAAGATGAACATTTTGCTTGAATGACTTTTGAAAGCCCTTAAAACACTCAAAATCAAGGAATATTTCGTAATAGGTTTCAACATGATAGATACAACATGATCGTTTTTATTTTTGTGTGGCACAATATATTACATTTTAATTTTCCGCAACGGTATCAATGCATACGACACACGAACACTAAATTGTTACATGAACATGTGTTGAATAAATTGTACCACAAAAAAATAAAAAAGAGCATTTGTATTTTGTTAAATGTATGTTACCAGACCACATCTAGCGTTGACATTTTGGCTATTGCTATAAGGACCACTGATTTTTATTGAGGTAACTCTATTTTATGAAACAGTGTTTGCAATTTTCGCTGATTTTGAGTGTTATATGGGCTTCAAGGAACGTAACCAGTGACTACGCATATTTGTGTAAAGATGTTGAAGATTAACGCGTACTTAAACGTTTTTTCTCTTCAAATACTGGATTCATCATTAAGATTTTTGTGCATGAACATTTTAGTTTTATGACTATTTTTTTTTTTATTATTCAATATAAGACATACAATGTATACATGTATATGATCATAAAACAAAAATATACCATGTAGCAGCAATAGTATTCAAACATGTTATACAGGATATGCTAATATATAAAAAAAATTGACCTTGTGGTTTCCTTTTGATAAAAATAAAAAAAAATTATATGTATTTTTTTTTCTTCGGTTGTTTGTGGGAGGTGTTTAAAAAAATATATATAGATTATTTATGAAAAAAGATGAGTTACATAAAGTGTGTGGAAAGCGAACTGGACTTGTTATGAAAGTTTAAAATGTTTCCATTTTTGTTCAAATATATGAAGTGTATCATTGTTGAGGGCTATTTCTTTTTCAATTTGAATCTTAAGTTTTAAATAATTGATAAAACAGTTCATTGTAGGTGTTTGTTTTCTGTATTTCATGCTGAATATGAAATATTTCATAAGTATAATAATGTAATTCACAATGTCATTAACCTCTTGTATTCTGAAGGTATTTACTCCAAAACTGATGTTTAAGAGAGATATTTTAACATTTAATTGTTGTTTCTCTAGAAAGGTTGTCAATTGATTCCATAGAGATTGAATATGTTTACACTCCCAGAAAAGGTGTTCTATTGTTTCAATATGTTCACTACACATATCACATAAATTTGTGTTAGATAGTTTGCACTTAAAAAGATATTTATTTGTAGCTATGATTCTCTGGATGTATTTATACTGAAAATTTCTCAGTGTGCTATCAGTAGTTGATTTATATGGCATGACAAATATTTGTTTCCAATTAAATTCTGTTTCTCCAAGAAGGTTTTGCCATTTAGTTTGAGCTTTTGAGGTTTCGGCAGGATTTTTTATTTGAAGTGTGTAAAATATTTTGTTCGTTTTGTTTTGTTTTGCAATTATGTTTTCTACGAATGTTTTTTGAGTACATGGTGTGTTATTTGTATTGGTAGCTGCTTTAATGTGTATGGGTATACTTTTGATCAATGTGTAGTACATCAGGAAATTACTTGTTGGTATTCCGAATATGTAGCACAAATTATCAAAAGAATAGAAGTCGTTTATTCTGTATTCGTACAATTGATCTACATATTTTATGTTTCGTTCGAACCAATCTTTATAGAAAAACGTCTTATTGTTATTAGTTATATCTTTATTGTTCCATAAAATGGTTTTACTGTTTGTTTTGACTATATTTTGACATATGTAATGCAAATATAATCGAGGTCTGTTCAATCATACTCTGAAAAATCATTTATAATACCCCCAGTGGCAGAACATATAATTTAGGATGGTCAACTATATTTAGGTAGCCCTTCCAGCAATTTGTTAGAAAAAATATCCGGACAGATCTTAGACACTTCACACTTTATAAATAGATAGTTAGTTAATTAACCAAAACAATTATTTTGAAATGGAAACTTTGTGGTGCATCATTATGGACATCAAATGAAGAAAATGTCTCGAAGACACTTGAACATATTCATGTTGGAAGGGGAGTTATCATAATGCATCAAATGCACGTTTTAAGGCTCTGGCAGAGTAGGGTTGGCAGAGTAATCATTTTCCAAATTGAAAGGATAACGTCACAATTTTTGGTTTAAAAAAACATGTCTTTAAAAACTTAATTTTGAAATAACAATACATCAAGCGGTTTTAGATGCCAATGATACTTTAATGTTAATATTTCTTGAGCAAACTATTGCATCGGAATGTTTGACAGGTAGTTAAGAGCGACTAAAACATAACATAAATTTATCATATCTAAAATGTCAATATGGAATATTACTTTCCGACTGTAAAACCGTTAATAAGTAAGTTTATTATCGAACAAAAAAGCGTATGTTTTAGAGCATGTTTCGTTATCTATCCGAACACTTCAACTCTTCAATTTGAAAGAAGGATATCCATATCTTAAATTAATTCTTCTCTTAGCCCTACGCACATAGATGGTTTGAATCGTTAAGAGAGATGCGTATCCTTCATTCTATAAATATTTGTGCTAATGTTTACACGTCTACGTCGAAATTCGTCGTTAGATAAGGGACCTCAGATATAAATTTCAAGTTGACAGTTTACCTTTTACGTATTCATGTATTTGTATTTTATGTTTAAACTACATGAATATCTGCTTAAAGGAACGACTTTAATATGAAGGCAAAAGCCAAAATGTCAACGCTTGATGTCGTCTGGTAACATAATTTTAACGATATACAAATTGCTCTTTTTTTATTTTTTTTGTGGTACAATATATTCCAATTTAATTTCTCGCAACGATACTATTTATATGACACACGAACACTAGATTGCTTCATGAACATGTGTTGAATATATTGGTCAACAAAAAAAGAGCATTTCGTATCTTGTTTAATCTATGTTACCCGATCACATCAAGCGTTGAAATGTTGGCTTTTAATACAAGGAACACTGATTTTGTATGGGTTAACTTTATTTTATTTTTAATATTTTACAAAATTTTCGTTTATTGTTAGTGTTAATGGGGCTTCAAACAATATGTAAAACATGCTCGTACCAAACGTGTTGATGCAACAAAACTATAATTAAACTAAAGCTTCGAAACAGTTTTGACATTTCTATCCCATGGTTAAACAACGTTTGATATTTTTTGTCCTTTATAACGTAAAAATGTACACATGCATGGCGTTTAAGCTACTCACGCTTATTTTACTTGACATACCTATAGCTGCCGACGTTCTCAAGATCCCCCGAATTGCTTGTTAGACCTAATTATAACAAAATTGCACTAATCACTGTGAAATATGGAGGCAAGAGTAATGGCTCTTGTTCACTGTATATTCAATAATGAAATTTTGGCATCCTATACAATGTAAAATGCCTTTTGAGATATGCTCAGGACAAAATTTAGAAATCAGAATAACTGCGAAACCCTTCACTAAGATATATCTACTTGTCAATTTGAAGTTGAAATATCATTTAGTTTAAAAAAAAAAATAGTTACATTCTTATTTACAGAAATATCAATTAATGCATTTTAATAGCGATTGAGTTTAAAATGATCCTTTTCTGTCGAAAAACTATAGGCTATAACACAAATGAGGAAAGTTAACAATTCAAGTATAGCTTACAGAACTGTAATAGCTGTGGTGTTCTGTTTGGGCACATATCGTGTTTTTTGTTTGTTTTTTTATTCGGAAAATATTTAGAATGCAGCAGACCAATTACACAATATTTTGCATATAGATAGATAGATAGATATATAGATAGATATATAGATAGATATATAGATAGATAGATAGATAGATAGATAGATAGATAGATAGATAGATAGATAGATAGATAGATAGATAGATAGATAGATAGATAGATAGATAGATAGATGACAATGCCAGTTGTTAAGTTAAAATAAAGGTAAACTGATTCAAGAAATCAAAAATAAAGGTTTACAAGGGGCGATAACTCTTAAATTATGGAAGGTAGAGTTTCATATCTCGTTTCAAGATATGTCTTGGTCTAACAATCCGACGTCGGAACGTTCAGACGACCAAATGGACAACTTGAATCTGTTATACCCCATTACACCTGTATTTTGCGAGGCTATTCAAGGACACAGTTCTACTTTTGTTGATAAACGAAATTAAAAATGTTGCTACGTTTCGCTCGAACAAACGTTATTTTTATAACCACTTGTGAAATGCAATTCGATCATTAGACAGACGTTACACATATTTTCAATATATTTCAAAGATTTCTTCTTGAAACCTTACGTACATCTTATCTTAATTTATTTACACATTTACCAATGTCGTATAATGTTAATTTGTTTGTTATTTTTAATGAAAGAATGACTTTACTGTTATTAAAATCATCAACTTTCATCGGGACTCTAATCCCCTGTTACAGGTGTTGACATATGTGAAGCTGTTGCAGCAGAAGTCGTGTTCGTGCTGGATTCTTCTGTCAGTCAGACTGAAGAACAGTTCAAGAAGCAGCTAGAGTTTGTAGCACGCTTCTTCGACAAAGTTACAGTCAATAGTTCTGCCTTGCAAATTGCAGTGCTAACCTTCTCGACCGAGGTACACGTGGAAATAGACTTTGACGATCGTCTTACGAAGGATGGCATGAAGGCAATATTGCTTTTTAGTTTCAAAAAGGATCGTGTTAAAACATGTTTGTCTCTTGGAAATGCTTCTGAAGTGTTATTGTTCCTTTATTATTAACGATTTTATGTTTTACGTAATGAATAAACAGGCAATTATGCTTATTTTCCATGTTTAAAGATTTTATTTCTACGACCTCTTATTCCGTTTTGAATTACAGAGTAAAATTCGCAGTATACGATTTCGACCTGGCGCAACATTTACGGACAAAGGGCTTGTTATGGCCCGTACCATGCTCCGAACGCGGGGAAACCGGCTCAACATTGCAAATTCACGTTTGTTTAAACGGACGGAATGTCAACAGATCGGAAATCCACAACGGAAGAAGCGTTGAGTCTTAAATATGTGTCTACGCTTGCTGTAGTAGGTAAGTTATGAAACATTTTACACATTATACAAGTATTGTTTTTCGTTAAAATAAAAGGCATAGGAAAAATGGTTTCACATGAAGAACTTCAGAGAATTGCATCACCGCCTGACGAGTTAACTATGTCCTACGTATGCTCGGTGAAAAATGTCGACTCGCTCCACACTTTGATTGATCGCCTTATAGATGCTACATGTGGGAAATGTATCAACAGTAGTCGTACTGATATCATAGCGTTGATTGACGATCTTTCATCCTCAGCCATGACATCTACTGAGTTCAGTTCAGCTTTGAATGGTGTCGCATACATATTGCAACATTGTGCGGCCTATGTAAAAGTCAACGGTCAGCGCTATGGCGTTCTACATGTTGACGATATTGACAATAAGCCTTTGTCAAATAGCCTGAACATGACCCAGTTCCTTAGCTATATGCAAGGTATTCGCCAGTAAAGTCACACATGCTCGTCAACTATTTCTGCAGCTAACACGTCTCGAAATATCTCAACAGCTATCAATGAAGTAATGCTCACAAACTTTAGTAACACGGATCCAAAAGCAAGAAAAGTATTAATTGTACTTACGTCTGGTCGATTTGACAACGTTGATAAGGTCCGCGAAGAGATCGGAGCCATGACTCGAGATACAGGTGTTTACGTGTTTGCTATAGGCGCCGGGTATGACTCAAACATTGACGGACTATAAGCGATTGCTCAGGAGCCGAGCAAAGTTTTCATGGTGACAGAAGACAACATGAAGACACTTGACGTCATACAGTCCCAATTATCGTTCATGACATGTTCTTAGTAACTGATATAACACGCAATTCCCAACATAGTTTAAGCGAGTTTTATTTTTTATTTTTTCACAACAGATAAAACGCTGATGATTCGTAAACTAGAAAAAAAACGCGCAGAAGGAGTAGTACCAAAAAACAAACGAAGCACAGTTTTATTCAATTGCAAATAATGTTCTGCTGTACAGCATACAACAATGGTTATAAATTTCATTGAATGAAAACAAAATTCTGATGTTTGTGCCATATTCAGGAGTGTTCATTAATTTTAAATCACATTTATTTTTGATATGCATATGTTGGTTTAAGATTGCGAGTACAATTGTTGGCATTGAAATCGTGTATTCTCGCTTAAATAGTATATAAATTGCTTGTTTGTCATTACAATTTTTTGGAATCGCAAATATTTACTATATTTATAATAGTTACTATTCAAACAATTGTAATTTCTTCGTATGTTCGAATGTCGCTCTTGGTTCCATTTCAATATTTCGCTTATTAATTGTTAAGCGTTACATTGAAATGATTATGAAGTCGAATTTCAAAGTGTAAGGTATGTTATACAGCTTTGCAATTTAGGCACAATATTGTAGATTATGTATGTTTATAGTTGGTCTTCTGTAAAAAAAAACAAAGTAGGAAAGAACAAGACCCTATCTCCGGATATAATGCAGGAGTTCTGTTGTGTGCAATAGTATGCTGATTTACTTTATAATGCACAGCATCAAAGATTTTAATTAATACTACAATCATGTCTTCTGTGTCATTATTTTACGTCACTCACATAAAATGTACATGTTAGTAGTTAAGCAGTACAAAATTGAGCGCGCTCATGCTGTACAGCTCTTATGTTTTGTGTTTTTTGTTTGTTAATTATCTCATAATTATTTATAGTTATTATTTTGCAAACAACACAAATCACACAGTTGTTTAAGTTAAGTGTTTCGAAGGCAGTTTCCAGCCAGATAGAGTAGGCGTGTAGAACGTTCCTGAATAAAAGTTGTCACTTGCCAAAATCAGTTTTAAAAATGAATACTTCATAATGCATAATTATCCCTTTAAAAAATAATAATACTTTAAAAAATAATAATAATATATATAGCTTCATATTACAGAAGGCAATGGTTATCCACAAGCTCAAAATGTCATGAGAACACATATTTAAATGCATGTGAACAATAACAAATATTATAACGAAGAGTTCGGAAGTATTCAGATGAGTGAGTGTGAATTTGGTGGGTATGCCCACAGTTAGTAGCTTTCATAGAAAAACTCTTAATATTGCATATCTCATATCGTAACGCAAATTACACTTACAAGATAAAACAAGCTTCTTTGAAGCATGGCCTCGAGTTAGTCCATAGATTGTTGTTGGGATTCCAAAGCAGCCACGTCGTTTGGCAAAACATATGAATGACGAGTGCCGAATAATTGCAACATTAACATTTATTCGGGTATTCATATCACTAAACACTGAGTTTTATATTGAGACAGATTATTCATTAAACTTGTTTCCGGCTGTTTTTCAAGTTGTGTGCATAGCTAATGCGGTAAGACGGGGTTTGAATTAGATTTATTATGATTACTTCATTGGAAACATTAACTGCCAATAGAATTGCACACATTTTGAAGTTTAATAGAATGCAAATTTACAGCAACGGCTTTATGTGTATATACAATTATATTTGTTTTAAATTATGATCAAATGCTATATTAATACACAGAACGCAATAATTTGTTTATAAGCCTACACACGCGACACTTTAAATAGTTATTCAGTGTTTAGAATAAGGTTACTGCGTGCAAGAATGATCTGCGCGTTACGTCTGTCTCTTTATAGTTATATGGTTTATTGTGCAAAAGATAAATTATAAATATAAATGATTAATGCTTTCTGCTATTTAGAAATAAATAGACAAGCAGATAATATCGAATTTGATCAAGCTTATGTTTCATACTCTTTTAATACGCCTAAATGTATTTTTTCTTGCATTATTATAATATTTATGCTTTATGCATTTTAAAGACAATGATTATGTTTCGATTTATTAACGTTGTATTTACATTATTGTCTCTGTTAAGCATACTGGGTGATATATGATCGCATTATTTTTTGGTTCATATATAAATAATTATTGACTTAATATCAAATAAAGAATGGACAATGGTGGTATTATCCCTTCGTAAAGAAAGAGGCTTCGTTTTTGGTAAAAAAAGTATAAAATAAATAATAGAAATTCACATGCATAACATCTATTCCGATATGTCACTCGGGCAATAAGGAATGCTGGCCACAGTAAAGTTATAGTATGATTGATCGCCTAAATATTCGTCAAAACTTTTTTTATGACATTCACTATTCTCCTAGCATTAAATGTACACTTAGCGATATTTGTATGCAGAAATGGCGAAAAGGCATTCAGTCAATGCCTATACATCGCCAATATTCTATGTTCAAAACTTAATTCGGTTGTGAAAATGGTTTGTTCACATTTCAAATCTGATTAATGCATACAGTTAGCCCGTTATCAATTATTGTGTTTATGGTAACAAATCAAGTTGTATGTATATCCGTTGTTTCCTTGCCTTTTCCATAATTAATATATGCTGTAAATGCTGATTTGCCGATTTCTTATAAACTTATTCAATAGCAAGTGTTTGAGTAGTCATGTCAATAGCGCGCGAAATGATTGGGTGCAGGAAAACACATAATCAATCATTTTCGTCCTGCCATGTTGTTGTATACTTAGGACGAACATGATATCGGTATTAATGTCAAACCGATTGTCTTTGTTAAAGACATTTCTCTTTAATTGTAAAGTTGATTGATCACAATTATCTGAATTATGTGTTAGCTAATCAAATATACTGAAATATGTAAACGTTAAATGAAAACAGGACCCAAAGATTATTAAGTTCACGAAATAGTGGGAACAGAAAAATATTAAATGAGATATTTAAGACGCACACGTTGGCTGCTCTTAAATACTTATTGATCAGGCAAACATGCATCACCAGACGGGTTAGAACAATTGCAGGTGAAATTCACTATTTAACAGAAAGGATTCATAAGGATGAAAATTAGCAATACAGTTTCCGTAGCGGCGGTTTCATTAAAGAAACTTGTACTAAATACTATACAGTTACACAAGTACTGAATTCCATGAAATTGTGGAATGTAATGAACACGCGTTATAGATAATTATTAGCTGGGGATAAACGAACGCGAACAAAGACGGTTTAATGTATGTAACGGCAACGGAACTTTACTTCATACGGCCTGCGAGCATGCGTAACGCTCAATTACAACAGGTAACTGTAGCCATTGTCGAGCAGACGACACGATTTTTTGTATCGATTTCTAAAGCAAATCGTAAACAACCAATCAATTTTTATCTTAACGACAATTTTTAATGCAATTGTGAAGTCTCATTAGGGAGGCAGGGAGGGATATTATCTAAAATATGTGGCTGAAATAGCAAGATTTTCATATGTTTTATCAGTCGTATATAAATTATAAAAACACTATTTCTTAATATGTGTTTGATGTTATGCATTTTATTGGTAATGTATGTTTTCATTCAAAATGAAGTAGAGCACTGCAGCGCAAAAACTTCCGAAACTTTGCTAGTTTCTACTTTTATCAGTTATTATATGAAGTTTTGAAACATTCAGAAATGGAGATGCTTTAATGTAAAGGGCATGTTGCTCAAGTGCAAATGAAATTGAAACAAGACCGTTTACTATTGATGGGCCGATAATCGACTGGAGTCGATTAACCGTCGCTCAAATTTTCTTGATTCCGATTGCCGACATTGAGTTCCGCCACTCCATTAATCGAAAACAATATATTCGTGTTTTGTAACCCTTTTTACGAATCTTTCGGTCAATTAAACCTCTGGTACAATATCCTAAAATGAAAATGGCGTCCCAATTGTGCATCAAAAAGCTCCAAAACGATGAAAAAGAACATGCGCAGCGTTAAATAGTCGACCATCCGGGTCGAAACAGTCTTCCAGATGACTAAACCAGGGAAACCATCATCGAAGACATAATCCTGACTGTTGCAGTGTGCCGGCTTTGTCGAAAAGAATATACTAACAGCCGTAAGTGTTGGTGGCAATTAAACCGAACCATACACATCGATTAACATTATGTGCTGTATTCATCTGAATTTATTTCTGACCGAGAATGTGCTTACTTGTTAACTAGTATAATCTTAGCTTTCTCCCCCCTCCCCCAATTATCAGAAAATGATTTTTGTTGGGGACAAAACAAAAACAATAATAAATATGCAAAATACTAGCCATTGCAGGAATAAAAAGCAAAGAGCAGTCGACTTTTATTTTTTGTGATATTAGAATGGTGATAGTTGGAGTTCCTGAAAGTGAATAAAACCCATATCAGATTAAATAATAATACAATACAAACTAATGATTATTATTTAATTATTAACCTATACCAAAAAAGCCTATTGTTTTTATTCATAGTCAATCATTTCTTTTTTTATTTTATTTAGAAAACACAAGAAATTTCCGGACACACATAGATGTCATGCCCCCTAACAACCCAGCTGCAAGTACTCCGAATACACCCAGCCAGAAGCCAGTCCAGCCCAAACTTTTATTCGAGAAACAACACAACATGAATGACCGAAAGGTTGCAGTAGATGATCATCTTATGAAACTTATCGTTGGCAAGGTTCTACCAACCAGTTTGGTAGAAAACGAACATTTGCATTAGGATGTCGAGAATCAAATTGTAAATGGAATTGTGTATTTACCAGCTGCCGCATTCTGCTTATTCTAGTCATATTGTTTATTGATGGTTATACTTTGTTGGTTAAAGGATTTATGTATCTGATTTCTTTTTTGAGTGCGTATAATTTAAGTATTGCAAATATTATTACTTTCCAGTTTCCATTGTTGTGATGCAACATTACGTCTCCATACCCGGCATAAGTAAACATTTATAGTAGACAAAATACCACCATTTCTTATGCATTTATTCAGAATACATTATAACTAAGTGTGACGCAAAAAATATGAATATGCAATTAATTGAGGCAATCACCAACACTTAATACAAAAGTAAAGACTGTAAAATAAACAGCATAACAGAATAAGCCGATTATCCGATTATAACCGATAATCGTATCGGTTTGTCTGTCCGATTATGTCGATTAATCGACTAGAAAATTTCAACCGATATGACCATCACTACCGTTTACCCTATATTTTATTTCATGTTTCACCTAATATTCGTATGTATTATTTGCAGACATATTTCACTTAAACCAAATGCATGAATATTATGTTTGTTTTCGTACTTTTTAATTTGGAATATTACTATAAAATATGTAAAAGTTTAGGCAATCACTGTTTCACAGACAGTATTTTCTAAAATCAAAAATATTAAAATTATCGATATGAACTTTTGAATACAGATCATAAGGATTTGTTTTAACTTTGCGCAATCGATGTAGATTGATACATTGGTATGTCTTTAACATGGGTATCTACATAATTTAACAGAGATTACAACTTCCCGTTCATTAAGCACATAGTCCCCGGAAACTCTATATAAATAAATGAAGTACATCGAACAGCTTTATAAGAAGATTTCCCTCCTGCTGACGCAACTAGATTCACTGTAATATATATTTACATGTGCATTTATAATAAGTAAGAATCCATTTTTCCGAATATAATTTGTTTGTAGTCGTTTGTCTTACTAATTAAAAGCTTCTTCTATTATCGTGGCTACATGACTGAATACATTAAGGGGGATTTGAAATGCAGAGAATATGTATACTCATTTTAAATCAGATTTTGGAGGACATGACTACGTAATGTTCCTTAATCTGAAATCTAGAAAAATGCACAACAATTTAAATTTATGGTCACCGGTTCATATATTTAACCATCTAATAATGCATCCTCCTTGAATGGCATGTATATATTTTGAAAAAAACAACAACCTTTATGCAAAACTGAATTTTGTTAAGGTAAGTGTTCAAATTTAGCACAATCATGCTAACAAAACAGCATATGGTCTCGGTAATCACAATGTTTAAAAGACTTAAGAAAAGAGGATTGTGCATGTTTTGTTGGACCCAGGACTTTATGTCAAACAACATGTTCGTGTTTGTACCAATTAACTAAATTCTAAATGTTTAATACCAGTTGATGAATCAGAGGATCAATACATTACACATTATTACGTTTGTTATAAAAAACAGTATCATGTTAATTTGTTTTGTTGACCATATCAATGATTGAGTATATTAGTTTCAGTTTTGATAAAATTCTAACTATATTTCAACCGATGGTCGAGTAAGTAAACGATAATAAAAAACAAACAATAAACACTCCATGCTGTTGCGTTTATTTGCTTTGCGGATCATATTTGATTCGAGGTATTTCTGGAACATCACCACATCAACGCACCCTCGCACAGCGTCTGGCGGCTTCTTCAGATAGTCGTCCACCACTAAAATTTGAGAGGTCGTGAACAATAGCATTTAATTGATTGAAGATTATATCGACTCTATTTGCCATAAGCATTTATCACAAAAAATAATCCCATTATTAAGAATAGATCTTGAATCGATTGGGTGCCAAGCTAGCTGACTATTGTTTATCAAGGATTGCGTTGTCCAATTATTTATTTGTATTTTAGTTGTAAATAAAAATACATTATTTCATCCTGTCGATAAATCCAAGAAAAATTATACACAATTATGTACATAAACACGCGATGGTTACTAAGTTTCTTCTTGCAACGCCCACAACAGAAAAATAACAATCAATATAAGCGACAAACAACATTATAGGTATTATTTATTGCCCGATATTATTCAAGGTGTCAAATTAAGTATGCGCACCACAATATCATGCATATTTATTTAAAAACAAATGCACGTTGATATCTGTTTCGAATAGATATAAGCAATACCTCGGATAAGAGCCGTTTATATATATTGAAATCGCAGGTATATATATATGTCAACACTTTAAACACTGCCCTTCATTAATTTTACTATTAAAAAAGTTTCTCAAATCACTCATATCGAGAGTGGGTTGTGATTGCCAACATAATATTTCTTTAGAAAGTAACTATGTTTGATATATTGACGATATATGATGGCCGATTACTGATGTTTCGGCACTATTAATATTACGTTTAATGAAAAAAACAATGTGAAACTTCAGCTTCACCAGAAGGCAAGACAACTTTTCATAACATGCGACCCTTTACATATGGCAATGAACGCATTGCCATTAATATGGGTAGTCAAATTTGGCACCGTTTGCATTAAATGTAACAATATTATGGAAGAACATGTTTTTTATAAGGTTTTTGGTTTGGAATATCTACTTCAAAGTAGTTTTAAAACAAAACTAATATTATTTCTAAACAGTGCGTTGCCTCATAAAATTTTTCGTTCTGGCAAAACGTTTCCTTGAAAAATAATGGGTCCAAACAGCGCGCATGTCAAGCAAAGCCAATTAATATATGTTTCAAGACAATGCTGCGAATAACAAATCATAGCCCGGTGTTAGGCTTCCGATATAACGTTACTTACTTGCATCTCATGAGACAAGCGTTGCGGTATCTGACACCGTCATTACCGCATGCAGGGTCCAGATCCTGGGTACATTCGCAGTCGATCCTGGGACATTCCCCGCGCGATTGTAGGCTCACTCCACTGATAGATGATTATACATAACAATTAAAGACACTTGTATCTGCACCATACATATAAAAATAGAACTATGCATACGAAGACAAACTTGCTTGTTTTATAATTAAAAATTAAAATTATACAACTCAAGCTCTCCGATAAAATTACAGTTCGTGCTTGATAAATGTATGTCTATGTTAATTGGCATTGTATTGAAGTGGTGTTCAGACATATGCCAATGTTACGTAAATCAATATATACATAAGGTATTTATCAAAGCATGCACATTGAATCGTCACAATAAGTGATTCTATTAAGCAGCGACCCAAAATTGATGTCCACAAAATCGAGCTTACATTTTAGTGAACTGATGTAATGTTAAGTCCTGATTTAAAACATCATATAAAATCCAATCTGTTGCCCATGACGTCACTTACTCGCATTTCAGGATACACTCGTTATCATACGTAACGCCATCAGTGCCGCATACAGGATCAAGAACCAGGGTACAATAGGGGCACTCCTTCGGGCATCCGCCACGCGATTTTAGATCGACTCCCCTGAAGATTATTGATAACGTTCAAGAAAATGTAACCAAATTAAATGGATTTTAATGTGAGTCGGATTTGTCAGGCGGGTAGGATTTGTCAGGCGGGTAGTGAGCTTTGCTTTCAATCCGGCAAAAAAACGGTTCGAATTCGAGCCCGATCACATGGCGTGTATAGTAAGAAATTAAATAATGCATCCGACCATTTCCCCATATACCTATAAGTCAAGTTAGGCAGTTGTCAGTTCCTGACATCAGACAAGCAAAAAGTGTAAACCGCTTAGCTATATGAAAAAGCGTCGTGTATTAAAGAATATTGCATTGATTTATATTATGAACTTTCTATCACAACAAAAATCTCGATTTCAGAAACACATACACAATACAACTACAAAATTGAAAGGAATACGTGCATGCTTACGCGCATTTCAGTGAGCACATGTTTCCATAAGTTTTGTGGTCACTTCCACAAACAGGGTTCCAATCCATTGGGCAGGTACACTCGTCTGCACCTGGCAACGAAATTTAGCATTACAATTTTATTTTTTTAGTTTAATCATGAGAATAATTTCCAGTTTCCCTTTTTCAATATACAGAACTGACACTCCAGAAGATCCAGCAGTATTGCATTTCTATTATACACACCTTTATTTATGGCAAATGACCAATTGCCCAAACAGTACAGTGCGGCACAAATCGAAACAACATACACACATAGTAGAATAAAGCGTCACCGCCTTGGAACGGTCGATGCTAAGCACTGCGGGTTTGAACCGGTTATAGAGCGCTCAACCTCTCACAAAATTGTATACATCCCTTTTTTAAATTTAAAGAAGTAAAACTCCAGAAGCTCCAGCAGTATTGAGTTTCTATTATACACACCTTCGTGGTCCTTTATTTATGGCAAATGACCAATTGCTAAAACAGTACAGTACGGCACAAAACGAAACAACATACACACATAGTATAATAAAGCTGGGGTCACCGCATTGGAACGGTCAATGCTAAGCACTTCTGGTTTAAACCGGTAATAGAGCCCTCACACAAATACATTTTCAAATTTAAATATTTTACTTTTTCAAAAAACAAAACATTATCGATTTTCTCAGAGAAAACATTTATTTTAAACCGATATTCTTAAAAGAAAAACGTTATATTTAAGTGTTTTAAAACAAAACATTGGATGGCGTGTTCGGGAAAAGGTTCAATAAACATATAGGTGGTTTGTTTTAAATTAAAATATAAAGAAATGTTATTTTCGTTTCGGTTAACATGTTTTCTTCTTGAATGTTAACTTCTATGTTTAATATAACACCGTGGCTGAAAATATATTATGACACGTGTTATCTATTCAGCATTATGCTTTAAATAAAAAGTAGCATTTCACTTCTCGAGTTTAAATGAGCCTCGCTCTGGGAAAACGGGGGCTAATGCATGTGCAAGATACAAAATGCAATTTTTGTTTTGGTGCAATATATTAAACACATGTTCATGTACCATGTTAGTGTTCGTATGCTGATAGCGTTGCGGGAAATTAAATGGAATATATTGTACAAAAAGAGCATTTTGTATCTTGTTAAATCTATGTTACAAGACCACATTTAGCGTTGAAATTGAGGCTATTGATATAACAGAGGGGGTAATCGCGTGATAGTCAAGATGGCGACGCTCATGCCGAGACAGTTATTTGTCTCTGTTTTATACCCGTTATTACTTTTTTTTAATGGTTTAATGACGCTCACATTCCAGCCATATCAGTAAAAAGGTAATAAGCGTTTATTTCGTATTAAAATTTCTTTTATATCTAGACTTAACTCCCCTCGAAGTTTCTTAGTGGAGCTGTAATAAGGTTATCTCGCTTATACATTTCGCATCGAGTATAGTCGCGATAAAAAGCGAACATTAATACGAAATAAACGCTAGTAAATTGCTGGCTGATATGGCTGGAAAGTGAGCGGCATTAACAAAAATAATAAATGTTCTAAAGGGTATAAAACAGCGACAAATACCAGCCTCGGCATAGGCGTCGCAATCTTGACTATCACGTTATTACCCCCTCTGTATAAGGAACACTGGTTGTGTATGAGTTCACTTTATTTTACGAAAAATGTAACGAAATATTCGTTGATTTTGTGTTTTAATGAGGCTTTAAACTAATTCATCAATATGAACAAGCCATTTAAGCTAGGATACATTTAATAACTTATAAAGCTTCCATTTATCAAATGTTTACTTAGATACAAAATCAAAAGGACCAAGTGTACTTCGATACCGACATGTTTACTAGCACTTGTTGTAGAGCCTTAAATTGTTTCTAAATGTCGTTTGGAAAAAATCAACGTTTTAACTTCTTTTCGAAAATAAATATTAAATTAATAATTATAACAAATACCGTATCTAATCGCTTTAACGTCATACTTAAGAATGTGTTTATGTCAAAAATAAATAATTGAGTAATTATTGTTCCCAATTGATATACATGAAAACCCTTACCTACACATGTAACAGCGATGGTGGCCACAAGCAGTGCTAACAGGGAATTCATAATGGTCTGAAACAAATTATATATTTAACATTTTACAATCACAGCGTTCACATAACCTTTCCTTAAACTGCATGTGTTTTATCGTAATTTTTTTTATCTAAACGTAAATGCTATTATGCTATTAACTCAGCTTGAGTCCGGCAGGTGATTTTGAATGTCAACTTATTTTTTTTACATCACAGTTCACCGACTGACGCACAGCTCTTTTCGCTCCCCTCCATTGTTTTGCATTATACTGCGTTACGGTTGTCGCTCCCCTCCATTGTTTTGCATTATACTGCGTTACGATTGTCGCTCCCCTCCATTGTTTTGCATTATACTGCGTTACGAGTGTCGCTCCCCTCCATTGTTTTGCATTATACTGCGTTACGATTGTCGCTCCCCTCCATTGTTTTGCATTAAACTGCGTTACGATTGTCTAAGGTAAAGCTGAGTTGATCATGATATACATTGCACATTTTTAATATAAAAATTCAACAATTAAATAAGACTTCACAGCGTTTGCATAATATTGTATTAACCTAAAACTTTAGCTAGGTTATGTTCACGAGGGAACTTAGTTAATGTTATTTGACTTATATATGCTAATTGCATGATTATTTTTCGCTCATAATGTTTATTTCAATTGTATATTTACTTTTGCAAAGGTAACTCATGTATGTTCGTTTTATGAGCTTAACTCGTTTCTTTTGAAAATCTCGTCAATCGCCACAAAAGTGTGAATTATTTATACAAGAAAGGGCATCAATCATGTTGTTCTAACTTAAATTACAACCCTACATCACGATACAATTTTACTTTGTATTTACGTCACTTACATATCTATTAATTAATAAAAATAATAATCTTTCAAATAATGCGGCCTGGGGAGCGAATAGTATTGAATTGCGATACAACGTCCCGTTTCAATCAGATAAAAAATATATACCGAGCACTACCATTAGCAGCTGTAGCGCATATTCGTTTACATAGTCAATAAAGAATCGACATTATATTACTGGATGAAGTGTTATCTTGGTTAACGACTTTCATGTATCATATGAACTCGTTACAGTGGCATATCCATGCTTGCAATTGAGCAAGTATGAAACCTACAGTACTGCTTAGAAGTTACCGTCGATAAGTTACATTTACAACGACATGGTTCTATGAATATTTGAACCATAATCTTAACCTTCCACATATGACTCTGCGACATCGTATGCCTATTAGTGAAATGTTTATTTGCGAATTTTAATTTGACGTGACGTGGCAAAGAAATATTTTCGTTTCACGAATATCGTAACAATATTTGCTTTACTTTCTTACGTAATAATATGTACATTCTGTAAGTTACATGAGACAATCAAAATT
>VMBQ01001552.1:6253-16656 GCA_007657795.1 Dreissena rostriformis
AAAATGCACCGACCTACATTAAACACTATCTATTTTCTTAAAATTGACATTGCTCAATAATGTTCACCATTTTTACAACCATTTGAACAAAATACAAATAATATGAATACATTCTATCACATTTATTGTTCATTACCTGGTTTAAATGAATATCACACTTGTTAATGACCTTGGTTCATACCACCCCCCTCCTCCCCACCCATCCTACCGAATTCCCTTGCCCCTCCCAACTGTCCCGCAATACCATATTCCCCTTGCCCCCACATCTCCCCTTCAAAATCATTGCCTGACACCCCTACCCATTATCCCCTTTACCAATTTCCCCATGTACCCTGCCCTCCCCTACCAGATTCCCTGTAACCCTCCACTACCAAAGAAGCCCTGTTGTCCCCTACAAAAGTCTCCCTGCCCTCCCCTACCAAATTCCCCATACCCTCCTCTCCCAAGTTTCTATTGCCCTGTCGCTCCTAGACCAAATTCCCACTGCCCTCCCCTAACAATCACTGTCGTACATCACTACAGAAGCATTTCCTTCTCCCTTGTTGGTGTTGCCAGGGTTGCCATGTTGATGAGAGGCGCTGGTACTCGGCGCATTGAGACTGGTTCCCCCCAGGGTTTTCTTCAGCTGCTGGTAGCTCCAGTTGAGCTGGTTCACCTCGTGCTGATGTCTCTCTCTGGTCTCGTCCAGCTCCTTCAACAGGTGGTCGTTGGTCTGAACCAGGGACCTGCAGTAACACCAGGGGAGTGAATGCAACACATTTGTCTTGGTAAAGGGCGTGTTTTGGTTAAATTGACAAAATTGACAAAAATGTTTCAGATTTCCACATTTTCGTTGCAATTATGTTATTTGCAAGGAAACAATAATAGTGAACATTTACCATGCTCTTAAATACTCATTATATGCATCTTTTGACGATTTAAAAACCTGAAAATTATTAAGCATTACAAACACGAAACGATTGAATAATTGGAGAGTTCTGTTGTTTTCGTCATATTTTGTGTCCATGCGTGGATTGCTTATATTAAGTATATAATACACAATGAACTATATCAGCATGGATGGCCGAGTGCTTTTTAAGCACTAGACTTTTACTCCAAGGGTCTTTGGTTACAGCCCAGGTGAGGATATCTTTTTGTAATTTTATTCTTGTTTGATACTGGAACTCTTAATTTCTGATGTTTACATTTATCAATTTAAAGCATTTAATGACCAATTTCAAAACATGCCAAAATCTGTGAACAAGTCCCTTTCAGGTTGAAATCTTTTTAAATTCAACTTGACTGATTCAATAGCATGAGCCATATGAAGAAATGGTTAGTATATATGCAATTCTATAACTGATAACTAATAATAGTTATTGGCCATGGATTTTAGGGCATTTTTTTTTACATCTATAACTGATACTAGCAGAGTAACCAGTATAGCCTTTAGCAGCTTGACTCAATTCGATAAACAAGTTTTATTTTTATATAGAACTAATGGGCGCTGAGTTGTGGAATCTAGTAGACTTGTTTAAAGCTGTACAATAAATTCATTTTCTGTATTGATACCATCAGAGTTATTGATCTTCCTCTGCTAGAATTACAATACATTACACCAATGCAAACTTGGTTAGGATGTGTCTCCTCAACATGTTTTTCTTACAAATACCAGCAGAGTTACTGCTCCTGTTCTGCAGAGATGCACTACACAACTGCAATATTCATTAGGATGCACCAACTTGTGACTCTGGACATGTTTAAAACCAGCTAGTTATTCCCCCTCTTCTGATGTCCTGGGTTACACTGCACCTACTTGTGACTCTCCTGCAGCATATTGGAGGATACACTGCACCTACTTGTGACTCTCCTGCAGAGGTTACATTGCACCTACTTGTGACTCCCGCAGCATATTGGGGGTTACACTGCACCTACTTGTGACTCTCCTGCAGCATATTGGAGGTTACACTGCACCTTCTCATGACTATCCTGCAGAGGTTACACTGCACCTACTTGTTACTCCCGCAGCATATTTGGGGTTACACTGCACCTTCTTGTGACTCTCCTGGAGCATATTGGAGGTTACACTGCACCTATGCACCTACTTTTACTTGGGTTACACTGCACCTACTTGTGACTCTCCTGCAGCATATTGGAGAGCTCCTGTAGCTGCTTCATGTTCTTCAGCTGGATCTGCTGCCTCTCGATGTCACGCTTCAGCTGCTCATTCTGGGCCTGGATGCCCTCTGCAAACACGGACAAGATCTTCAATATACACCAAAACTCCACTTAACCCAGTACCGCTTACATACATTTTTGACCTGTTTGCTGTCCCTAGGAAAATCAAATTACATGAAGGACCTTTCTTCATAGATTTAAGTTTTAAAGCCTTTATTTCCAACCCTAAGCTACTGATGAGGAGCAAACAGCATAAAACCTGAACAGACTGCGTGTTACTTGCACAAAAACAGACTGCTAGTTACTCGCAGGCTGTTCTGGTTATATGCTGGTTGCATATAGCTATTTTCACTAAGCTTATGAAAACCCAATTTTACGACCATCATGCTATTGATGGCCCCTTATTAAAGTCCAAAATGATTTTTTTTTAAGTATTTCAATGGTATCAAACCACAATAATACAGTACCTACGGTTTTGGTGTTACAATTTAAAGTTTGAAAAATCTCAAAATCATAATTTTCATTGATAAAATAAAACGGTGGAAACATACTTCTTTGAGGCGTAAAAGAAATATGTCAAGACAATTTTAAAGATGGCTTTATAACAGATTAACAGATAAATTATGTCTTATGTTAATTGACACTTATCTGACAGTTAAGAGGAAAATATATTTTATTATGAATGAGCTTAAGGGGTGTTGCTGCAGTTTTGCTGAATTTTTTCCATCTAATAACTTTTGCTCAAATTTTTTATTTGAGTAATACATACTAATAATATATGAAAAATGAAATAAAAACATAGGGTCACCGGCCTTGTTTTAATTTTATTCACCATTATATAACATGTACTTTTTCATTAAAACTGAAAAATCTCTAATTGCATAAAAATGATTAATAACCTATGAAATTGGCAACATGTAGACATTATATAAGCTAAGATATATCATATACCATTTTATTAAACCACAAACTACCAAAAAAATGGAGAACACAAGTTAAATTTTAAGAAATTTAATTTTTATAATTTTTATGTCACCCCAAAAAACGTAAATTTTTACTATTNTCAGACTAAATGACTCCATGACTGTAAAGATCATATCCCTAATCAAACGTAACATAACATGTATCCAATAGTTAACATTATTATTCGCTATCAGTTAATTCTTCGTCATTTTTAATAAAACTTTGAACTAGATGGCCTTGGAGTGTTCTCCTTAGATCTTAAAATTGTATTGGAATTTGCAACACAGAGGTATTGATTTGACCCTGCAGGCATCATTTGAACGTACCAAGCTGGGTCTGATTGACAGATGTGTTGGAGGTATAGGACTCCATCTGCTGCAGTTTCTGCTGAAGCCTCTTGTTCTCAGAGGAATACGACTGCACCTTGTCCTTCAGCATCTCCTGAAATATCAGAATGTTGTTTCCAAATAATTTTGCACTGGTTAAACATATGCTACACTTGAAATATAAAATTACTGGTATGTAATTCACAATTCTATACTGTCAGTGTCTGATAAAAAAAATTGTTGATAAACCTTGTACAAAGGAAACCAAAATTTGTATCAAAAACAAGATTGTCAGTATTTGCCTTCCAAAACAAAATAATCTGAGGGCATACACAAATCTCACACGCAGAAATGTGTGCTATATTGCTGATCAAAGTTTAATTGAATTATGTTGTCATATTCAATTACCTCCTATAACAATGAAGTGGAAGATACATATCAGGAATTATTTGCCAAATAATAGCGTTACATTTCAGCAATCAACAATAATACACATGGCTCTATAATCAAATCAATTTATTGTACTTTGAATCCTTAAAAAAACAAGAGCTGTGTTTGTGAAACACAATGCCCCCTACTGGGCTTTGAAGCCGCACGGCAGCTATTTTAGAAACAAGGTTATATTTTGAATGTAAAAGGTCACAGTGACCTTGACCTTTGACATAGTGAACTCAAACCATGTTTGATTGTAGATTTAAATGAGATGCATGCACATGTGAAGTGAAGAATAAAGTAGCTTTGTTGAATATTGCAAAAGTTATGAATTTGACCCATATATTTGACCTTTGACCTTGAAGGAAGACATTGACCTTGACCTTTGACCACTCAAAATGTGCAGCTCCATATATGGATGCCAAAATAAAGTTGCTATGTTGAATATTGCAAAAGTTATGAATTTGACCCATATATTTGAACTTTGACCTTGAAGGATGACATTGACCTTGACCTTAGAACACAAAAAAGTGCAGGTCGAGATGCACATGCATGCCAAAAATAAAGTTGCTATGTTGAATATTGCAAAAGTTAAGAATTTGACCCATATATTTGACCTTTGACCTTGAAGGATGACCTTGATCTTTGACCACTCAAAATGTGCAGCTCCGTGAGATGCACAAGCACGCCAAAAATGAAGTGGCTATGTTGAATATTGCAAAAGTTATGACCAAGGTTAAAGTTTTGGGACAGACAGACAGACAGACAGACAGACAGACAGAGTCACAGACAGAATGACAGACAGGCCAAAAACAATATACCCCCTCTTCTTCGAAGAAGGGGGCATAAAAACAGAAAGCCCTAGCAATCTATGCTCATTTAATGATAAATTGACTGATGGCTATTTGATTAATAGCAGTAACTTCTACGCTTATTCTCTGACAAACACTGTTCACAGTACACAAATGTTATTACAAGCCAGCTCAATCAAATAAAGAAGTACACGCCTTCTCAATAGCTAAATAGAATGTCAATCAAAACCTGTTGATTGGTCAATTCTCACATTAGTTCAATCTCTACTCACAACATCAGTAAATGCTTTCTGTAGCGAGGCCTTCAAGTGTGCCTCGGTGGCTGCTGTATCCTCAAGGCTGCTCTTTGCCAGCTCATCGTGACGCCTCAGTTTCTCGTTGTCCTTTCGAGCCTGCGTCAGTTCTGTGCGCAGTTGTTGGACCTGCTGTCTCTGAGAGTCGTCTGCCAGGGTCCGTAGGTAGTCCTCGATAGCCAAGTATGCCAGACCTGGGAGAAATATAAGATTATATGCCAGGGTCCGTAGGTGGTCCTCGATAGCCAAGTATGCCAGACCTGGGAGAAATATAAGATTATATGCCAGGGTCCGTAGGTAGTCCTCGATAGCCAAGTACGCCAGACCTGGGAGAAATATAAGATTATATGCCAGGGTCCGTAGGTAGTCCTCGATAGCCAAGATCGCCAGCCCAGGGAGATATAGGGGCGCATATTTGATTCCCTCTCTCTGGGAAAACAGGACTTAAGCATGTGCCTTAAGCGCATCCCATATAAGCCTGTGCAGTTTGCGCAGGCTAATTAGGGAAGACACTTTCCGCTTTTATGGTATTTTTCGTTTAAAGGAAGTCTCACCTTAGCCAAAATCCAGTTCAGACAGAAAGTGTAATACACGACTCGACCCGAATTTTCTAAGAAGCAACTGAACTTGAGTTAATATTAAAGGCACGGAGAATGCAGGTATTTTTAGGTAACCATTTCATACTTATACAATAATTGGCTAGTGATGAATACAGAGCAGTTTATGTCTTGAGGCTGAAAAAACTACAAAGTGCTAACCGGGCCAAAATACAGGTTTATTTATCTCATTATGACAATTGTAAATTCGCAGTTATGTTAGAAATCTTAATTGCTATTTTAATTTTCTTTTATCAAATGTTCAAGCACATTTAATACAAGATTCAATGTAAAAAATCTTTTGCCAACAAACAGTATGGTCAGCTTGTTTTCTCTTTCTGCCCCTTTCTATGTAACAGGAAAAGTACAGAAAGCTGCAATGATTTTTGGTTCAAAGATAGTGAAACACACACAATTAACAGTATATTCCTTAAGTAAAAACTCATTAATTTATTGTTAGCCAAACTTGTTTCTACAACCCAAATACACATCATTTTTCCACTTTGTAAATTTATAAACAGACTTAGAGAAATCACAATATTTTAGCATACTGTTAAACACTTGTATAATTTAAACACAATCAATAAGAAACTGAGCAAAAGACTTGCATTCATAAAATTAATTGTGTATTGCAAAAGTTCAAACTATACCTTTGAATTTATTGTTCTTGTGTAGAGACTTGGACCCATTCCAGTATCTGTCGACCAAGTCCAGTAACTGGAACAGGAAGAGACGTGACTCTGGATTCTCTCCCTTAGTGGGTGGGGCAGGTCTAGCGCTTGATTGGTCATCCTTAGACTGGCCTCGTGGACGATCAACAGGCTTGTCCGAGTACTTCTCCGCCCTAGCTTCACCTTCGTTGCCATACTGGTAACACAGTGAACATGCTAAATGATATTTATAGCTTATCTGGCAGCATTTACCTGATAATTGTTAACTTTATTAGCATAAATTACATGCTTCAATCGTCTCATATATTCATACTCAAGTTTGTTTGTGTGTGTTTCACTGGTTTAATGACATTATAACAGTAATATTAAGGGATATGTGAAGTTCTGTTTTACTCTATTCCATCATGAAAATGAATTCAATCCAACTGTTAATTAATATATTCTTGCATTAAGATCAGTGTCATGCTAATGTTGGTAAGCTATACCAAGTATCTAACAGATATCACGTGTAAACTTATGATTGTGAAATAAGGTTCATACAAAACTTGCAAAACAAAATTCAAGGACTTTTTAAGGACTTTACATTAATTTTCAAAAACATCTCTTCACTAAAGACCCTATGTTTTTCATATGTTTGATGCGTTCTTTTACAAAGTAAATTCATTCAAAGGCTGAATGGTCTTGAACAGATTGTCAAAACATTAACACAAAAATCCTCACTGCAAAAACAGTTATTATCCTTGAAATTAACGCTTTCTGTCAAGCCCACATGTGGAAAGCTCCAAATAGTTGTAACAATTGTTGAGCATATTTATGTGCATATGAGTATGTTTGCATCCCAGCTTGTCAGGTATGTAGCTTTGACACTTGTTATGTAACTTTGACACTTGTAGTGCAATTTTAATGTTCATCTTCATGAGCCTACAAATCGGGTCAAAAACCCTACCTTAAAGAACAAGGTGAAAGCCCAAACTTTGCCATAAAACAGCTTGTCTGTAGTGTTGTTTTTTTTAAATTTATCATGCAATTTTAAAATAACTTATCACAAATGACCATCATGAGGAGACAGCATGTCGTTTTTAACATCTGTCTCCCTGCCTAAAAGGTCAAAGTCACATAAGAGGCCAAAGGTCAAACTTTGCCATAAAACGCAAATATAATTCCTGGCTTGTTTATGAAAAGTTCTCTCTTCTTTTTTTACAAACTAACATTCTGACAAAGAAAGTTAAAAAGTTTTACTTTCACCGAAAAAAAAAGAAATGCTTAAAGCCAGCCAATACAAATCTGATAATCCTAGCTTTAAGTTAAAGTGTGCACAACACTACACATACATTGAGTTTCTCTGGTGGCACACTGTAAGAGCGCCGGTGTGGCGCGGGGCTGCTGTCCAGGTCCTCATCTGGGTCTGCTGGCCCCTGGGTCCTCTCCAGTTGGACCCGGTTGGGCGGGGCGGGGTACAAACCCTCCCTCTCTGGGGCTGTGTAGCTTGATACCAGGTCCTCCCCTCCTGAAACAAAATGCAGGCATTTATGGGTTAGGTGATTGAAATTGATGCATCTGCTTAAAGCCCCTGTCTACCAACAATAATTCTATACATGCTAAAAATGACATCAGTTCTAATGAATGAAAATGAGGTCAATATCACAAGACTAAGCTATTGGTGTGCATCAAAAACATTTTTAAGCCAACACTTTGTACAAACATAGTGTACTTTAACGATTTATTCCAGAAGCTCCACAAGCTTTCTCATATATAGAAACTATTTGAGCCTCCTTGTGGGAGAGCTGGGCTTAATGAATGTGCCTAAAATGTCGTCCCAGACTAGCCTGTGAAGTATGCACAGGCTAATCAGGGACAACAATTTTTCGCCAGGACTTTTTCTGAAGAGACTTTTTTCAAACAAAAAAATTCAGAAAAGCAGAAAATGTGAATATTCTCTGAATAACGTGCTGTTTATATACAGATTTACCAATTATTTTTTATTTTTTCATTAAAATTTACTAGACCACACACTTATATTTATAGCCAAACAATTAGAACAATAAACAGTTAATATAAATGCATTGACAAAGACGATTTTTTCATAAAATTTCATACCAGCAGGATTAGGAGTAAAGAATCCATGGCTCCTAAACTTGTTGTAAGCCTCAGTCTCATCTGCAAACTTGAGATTAGGGTCCTGATGACTACCCCTCTGTCTGGGGTCCTCTGCTCGCTGGTCCGGAATGTTGGGGTACTTAAGCTTGTACGCTGCCATCACCTCATCTACCTCTTCAGTGGTAGGCTGCATCTTTTGGGTTGCCGGCTGAAATAACAAACAATTAAACGCTCTAGAAAAACGGCTTAATGCATGTGCCTAAAGTGTTGTCCCAGATTAGACTGTCAAGTCCGCACAGGTAATCAAGGCGGGCACTTTCCACTTGTATGTTTTTTTTTAAAGGAGGTTTCTTCTGAACACAAATCCTGTCTAAGTGGAAAATGGCGTCCTTGATTAACCTGTTCAGATCTGTTTTCCAAGAGAAAGGCTAAATTTATGAACACAAGATTTTTTTATTGTTATTGTTCATGTTTACATTTTCAGGCCAGTTAGCAGTTCTGAGCCTTGGTAAAACCCAAGCATAAATTGCTTTATCATGTTATATTAGTTTATGGCAAATCATACACAAAGATTTGGTCACATGATGTTAAACAGGCATTCAGAATATAATATCTCATAGTTACATTACATATATAATGCAGGACATTTTTGCTATCAATGTCAAACAAGTTTAAGTATTCCTTAGACTTTTAATGCAGACAAAACATAAATAACAGACAATGCAATGTGTGCAGACTGGGCAACCCATTTGGACCCAGTTCTTAAAAATGTGAACCGTTTGTTAATACAGGTTAATACTTTGTACTGATTTTCAACAGTGTCTTACTCAAAGAGTATTTTCAAATTTAAGTGTGTTTGAAAAAGAACCAAAGGTCATCATTTACCAATGGATAATTTGTTAAACAACAGGGCCAATGTTGGTTTTGGCAACCAAAAACTGAGCTATTATGAATGTGTTTAACCCTTTGCATGCTGGAAAATTTGTCGTCTGCTAAAATGTTGTCTGCTAAATTTCTAAAATTAGCATTTTCTTCGATTTTTTTCCAAAGAATACTATCAGAATAGCAAACAGTTTGGATCCTGATGAGAAGCCACGTTCTGTGGCGTCTCATCTGGATCCAAACTGTTTGCAAAGGCCTTCAAAATCCGGTTCCAGAGGGTTAAGACCTGCTAACCAACAAAAGTTACATTATATGAGCCTCGTTCTGGGAAAACTGGGCTTAAAAAAGCATGTGTGTAAAGTGTCGTCCCAGATTAGCCTATGCAGTTTGCACAGGCTTATCATGGACAACAAAGTGGCTTTTATGGAATTTTTTGTTTGAAGGAAATCTCTTCTAAAGACAAATCCAGACTTGGCGAAACGTGTCGTCCCTGATTAGCATGCGCGGACTGCACAGGCTAATCTGGGGCGACACTTTATGGATATGCATTAAGCCTCATTTTCCCAACGCAAGGCTCATTTGTGAACATAATTGCATACCAACCTTTCTTTCCGGACCATCCTCAGGTTGTCTTGATAATTTCTTCAAGCCTGAAATGATTGTTATGGTAATTAAGGATAATTTTACTTCAAGGCGAAATGTCTCAAATGATTGTGTTTTCTAAGCATTCAGACCCGAACAATCATCACAAGATACTTCACAACTCAATTATCCTGTTAACTCATTATTGTGTGTAAAAAAAGAAAAGAAACCACTGACATAATATAGCGGGTCAGTTTCACTAAACAAGAGGGCCAAGATGGCCCTAGATCGCTCACCTGTGAAATGAGCTTGCCCAGTGGCATGATTTGAACTATCTTTGTCACATATCAAATATCAAAGCTGCGTGCTTTGTGGTTAAAGATAAACAAGGTTTTTCAAGCTTTGACCTGGTCCATGTTTTTCAACGGACCGGAACCACTTTTGAACTCAACCAACATATCATTAAGACAAACATTTTGACAAAGTTACATGAAGATTGGGCATGAAATGTGACTTCTACAGTGTTTACAAGTTGTTGTTTTTTTTACCTAGTGACCTAGTTTTTGACCCAGCATGACCCAGTTTCGAACTC
>VMBQ01001552.1:19093-45541 GCA_007657795.1 Dreissena rostriformis
CTTAACCCTTTAAGCGCTGGAACCGAATTTTGAAGGCCTTTGCAAACAGTTTGGATCCAGATGAGACGCCACAAACGTGGCGTCTCATCAGGATCCAAACTGTTTGCTATTTTGATAGTATTCTTTGAAAAAAATCGATGAAAATGCAAATTTTAGAAATTCAGCAGACGACATTTTAGCAGACGACAAATTTCCCAGCATGCAAAGGGTTAATGCAAATGCCCAGTTTTCCCAGACCGAGGCTCATATGTACCTATGATGGAGTAGTCCTCCGAGCTGGGCTGGGTGGCAGCAGACCCGGTGAGTGGGCGGGCCTTGCTCAGGTCTCCACCGGTACGGGCTATCAGGTCCAGAATCTCAACGTCATCATCATCCAACACTGCAGAACGAAACATCCTGTCATTAGTGTCAGTGAAAAGGGCTTGTTACAATTAGCAATTATTATTATAAAGACAAGCAGAACAATATTGACAAAAAGAAACAATATAAAGTATGTAAGTTGCATTCAATTGATGAAAGATGAAAACACAGTCCATGGACCCACAACTTGCTTAAACTTTATTAGCAGTTTGCAAATAGTTTATAAGGAAGCCAAAAAAGACCTAAGTACATAATACTTCACATGAATATATAAGTAATGGTAAATAATGTCTTTTTTCAATTTACACTTGTCAACATTATTATATCAACAAGAATATAGACCTCAACTTCCACATCTGATCATTTGTTTACGGCAAATCTTGCATAATCAAAACCAGCAGAATTCAGTTTGACAGAATTGTCACATTATGAGAACTTATGTTTTTCTCTACCAAACATTATGTTCTTCTCTCTTTCGAGCCATTTACATTTAAACTAATCTTTTACATGTTAAGCACTTTCTTTGACTTTGAGTCCGTCTTTTCGGTTTATAACAACCTCAAAATTGGACCTGGATATACGAAAATCTTTCTAATTTCCCCAAAAAGATTCTCGCCCCTGATATTAAAAAGAGCTGGCATTTTTTACAGTTCTTAAAATCTTTCAATATAGAGGGCAATATAAGCAATTAGTAAAGTGAATGTTCCCCTACCCTTGCCCTTGACTATTTGGCCCGGGGGTTGGACTAGCAGGTTGAAAAAGGGCTAGCATTTTTAACAGCAGTTCCTTAAATCGTTCAATATTTCTTAACCCCAGATATAGAGTGCAATAGAAACAATCAGAAAATGCATGTTCCCCTACCCCTGCCGCTGCCCATGCTCTTGACATGCTCTGCCCGGGGGTTGGGCTGGCGAGTAGGAGGCTCCTCCCTCTGTGGGTGGGGCGTCATCTCGGAGGCCTGACTGGAGCTGAAGTGGATCAGGGCCCCCTGGCGCTCCCGGTCCCTCACACCTCGGTCATCTGCAGCGAGGCAACGCATTTTCAATAGCAATAAAACCAACTAAATGGAGAAGTATAACTGTAATATATTCTATTATAGAGTGCATTCATAGTTATTAAACACACTAATCAACTGTTACTACAACTGTGGTATAATGTGGCAAACATAAAGTTTTTTCTGATAAAGAGTGCATTTTCTAAGTAATCAAACAAACTTAATAAACAATTACAACTGTTTTTTTTTAACACTCCATTTTCAATAGTTAGTGAACCAACTAAATAAAGAATAATAACTGTAATATATATTTGCAAAAATGAAAGCATTTCTGATATAAAGAGCATTCATAGTTATTAAACAAACTAAATCGACTATTACTACAAATTTGATTTATAATGGCAAACACATATTTATTTCTGATACAGATTGCATTTTGGTAGTCATTACAACAAACTAAATCTACAATTACAACAGTTTGTTATACCAGCAAAAATTTTTATACATCTGATTTCCATGAAGCATGATGGCAAGAGTCATTTAGATTATGTTGGGTTGTAATTTAAATTTAAAATTTGCCTTAATTACTCAACAATTCATAACAAAACAATTTTTATTTTATTTCTATAGAAACTCAGTGTAATGTTTTTGCTTTTCTTTCTCAAGTTTAACTGAGGCCCCACTAGAGCGTACCCATCTTCTGGAGGTTTGGTAGCATGTGTATCAGGTAGAGCCGGTAGTCAGTCTCTGTGCGTGTGACGGGGTTCAAACGAAGGTCCAGCTCCTTCAGGTTGGGGTTGTGCTTCAGGCGCTTCAGCTCCTCAAGGCTCTCAATGTTGTTGTAGTATCTTACAGTAGGGTCAAGGAAATTAACTTTTACCAGCGAACAAACTTAAATCGATCCGCCTCTCTGCAATACCGAGAATTTGAATTTAATTGATTTAATTAAGCAACCATATGCTTTTATATACCACTGAACTTAAAACCTTCAAACGTTGTCTCTTCTCAACAAAAATCTAGTCTAGGCAGAAAGTGTCGTCCCAGATTAGCCTGTGCTGACCTTCCAGGCTAATCTGGGAAATACTTTATGCATAAGCATTGAGTCCAGTTTTCACAGAGACAGGCTCATACATTTTCATACTACCTGCAGAGGCTGAATGACAAAACTTACTGGTACCTTGAACATGTTAAAAATATACCCGACTTTGTAATCTGGAAAGGATACAAGTTCAGCTTTTCCAACAATTTAAGATGTTCCAAACCCTGAAAACATAGAAAATAATCATGTTATTCATTATAAACATGCAAAATGTAGCAAACTGATATAAAGATTACATCATACAGAGCAAGGTTAAATACTTTATTATTTCAAGGTAAACATCTTGAGAAAGAAAATCCCAAAATAACAACATACTGGTCTAATTAACAAGAGCTGTTTAAATATCCATTCTACTAAACTTTAATAAAACTTCAATAAAACAACATGTGTGTGTTTGATTGAATAAAGAGTGGATATTTCAATAAAATCTGTATGTCGCAAACAAAAAATATATTGAGTGATAAAAATTTAAATGAAGGACTACATTCGGAAAAAAAAATTAGGATCCTGATTTTCAGACACATAGTCAATTTTTTGAGTTGGCAGTTAACATAAAGGATTGGTTTGATTACCAGGAACAAACAATTTTTTTGTTTAGGCCTGAATACTTATAGTAGAAAAATGATGTTGCATGCTTACTGTAACCAGGGCATTAGGAAGACTGACAGCTACGCCAAAACTTGGGTGTGTGGTATATCTTAGACTTAAAGGTAAATAGTCAAACTAGAAACGATTTAAGCCAAAAAATATATCTTGGATAATTTTTTAGAACCCTGTATGTTAAGTATGCACAACTAAAAGTTAAAATCCTTGATTGCCATCTTACCTGCAGAGAAGTAAGGTTGTTCCTGGAGAGGTCGAGATGCTTCAGTCTGGAGAACTTCCTCAGTGATGTACCCAGGCTGACAACCTTCTCATGGTATGTGCCGGGAAGGGCCAGGGACTTGACATCCTCTGAGAGGCATTAGTACAGTACTTTGTTTACAATTGTTATAGTTTGATACAAATATTTATTTATTTTATAGAAATGCTTCTTAACGTTAAAGTTATGTTGACTTTTTCTGCAAACTTTTCGTTTGCCAAACTGCTTATTTAAGAGCAATGACAAAAGCGCTCTCAAGTTTACATGACAAGTCTTGCTTTAAGGCATGTTGCTATTTAAGAAATTAAAAGAGCACTTTTCATGTCAAATTATCATTAGATTGTTTTAACATGGAAAACAAACTTTGTTTTAAGAAGAGGGTATATATAGTCTTTATAGCAGGATTAAGCTTGCATTGTTGCTTGCAAAAGTCAATAGACAAATAATCAATCTGAAGAGTTTAAATTGCATGATGTTTATATTAAGTACAAACTATATGGGACAACATATGCAATATACAGGGGTGTCAATTGTCCCAAATTTGAAATCCTGAAAAATGTATCTGGGGGCTGATAGGGTCCCCGGTGGGCTCAGGGCAAAGTCCTGGCCAGGGGTCCAGGGTGCCGGAGGCCCCCGGGAGCTCCTGCATTTTAGCTTATTTGAAACAAAGAAATTACTTCTCCTGAGCTTAAAGACACTTGTATTTTTAAGTGATTCAAAACAGAAAAAAGTTAGTTTTGCTAGTAAATATCACAATCTATTTCTTTAAAATTTCATGTAGATGCATGGGTCTGAGTTGGAATGTCACTGTCAGGGGCGAAGGGCCCACGCCCTAGCTAAATGTATAATTTATGTGCAGTACATGCATTCTTTACAGTATTAATGAAAATCTAAATAAAACAAACACTGGAAATTTTACAATTTTAATAAAGCTGACCTTAATAAATTGTTTGTTTGGAGTTACCCGACCGACTCACTAAAATACCCGCAACTCATTTTTTGTTAAGCCTTCCAGGAATCTTTTTTTTTTAATTCACGTAAATCGGCGTGACATCTCTAAGAGCGTTTTTATTTAAACAATCATTTATATATTCTGAACAATTTATTCACAGTAATTATGGACCGTATCCGCAAAGAGTCGCTTTCGCACATTTTAATTCCTTTTGTCAAAACATCGCAGTCTACACAATAGGTCAGTAGACCCGCTACTAGTTAGCGTTTTTTCACAACACCCAACACTTTATCCAGTTTTGTCCAGATTTTCTGCTTCATCAGCATACAGTACAATAACTGTTTCAATAATCATGACTTATGTAAACGACCGTAACGATAAAGATACAGCGTGTTTGATTTGCAATTAAGTTTGAGGATATGACAATTCCAAATCATTCGCCAAATCATTCTGTTAAAATTTACCACCAAACATTTAACACAAATTTAATACACTGGCAGTTTTTGTTAAAGAATGTGATAACGTAGAGTTAAAATTCGGATTGGGAAGAGTGTTTTGGATTACAAGTTTAATTATGTGCATTTGAGAATTCAACAAAATACGGAATATGGACCAAGTTCTAGGACGCTCATACTTCGGTGCGATGCGTTTTTCCAGATTTTTTTACGAAAACAAACGTTCGCCTGTCATATTTCACACCTTCTTTAAGCGGCAAACGCGGTTTGTATATAAACTGTGCAAACTAATTGAACATCAATTAAATAGGTGATAATATGAAAGTGCCGAAGTGACAAACTGTGAATGCCGAACTGGTCAAACCCGAGTGCTGAGAACGAGTGAAATCGATAACGAGTGAAAATTTCCAGAATGCCGTAGATAATTCATTCTCAAATGATCGGGCGCTATAACGAAAAAGTCAACCCCCCCCCCCTAAAAAAAACTCATCGGATTTACATTGATCTCAAAATCAACCCTGGTTGGCTAAAATCCGGATTTCCGGAATAATCAATAATAAAAAATTGACACCCCTGAATATATGGCTTACATTTATAGTAAGCAGTATGTAAAATTCAATGATAGATGGCATAATATTATAATAAAAAGACTAAATAAAACTCAACAAAAACAAGTTCAAACATGTCTATTCAGGAATGTCTTCAGCAGCATATTGATCATCTTGTTAATAGCACGAAGGCTTCAATATACGGAGAAATCAGTTGAACCATTTACACCAAAGAAAACCGTAAGGTAAAGCAAAGTCCATTACAGTACTTTAATTTGAATTACTTAAATAAACATAATATTAATAAAATAACTGACGTGAGGACGATTTTTGCACAAAAATCGAGCCATGCTTTATTATAGCCTTTAACATTTAACTGTGTGCATACATCTGTACTTAAAAAACGGAAAGTCATGCAATTATCACGGTTCGCGTTAGTTTTCACCTAAATTATCGTGCTCCAGCCCGACACGATTTCTGATCAAGTCTTCTGTTAGCGTCAGCGCCATGTTTTCAAAACAACTTCGGAGTTCTTCGCGTGTTGTCTTAACATTAACCTACGGCTACACTACACTAACATGGGTGTTGGCACCAAGCTGAGTTTTGTTGTCTGGCACCGGCTGTTTTTAGTGCTCTGTACTTCTGTAGTTATGTACGTTAAATTTACGATGGAGTGCCACACCACTTAGCTCAGTTGGAAGAGAGCTGAACTACAAACCGTGAATCGCGCGTTCGATCATCGGCCCGGCACATAGCTTGTGTGGCGGTAGATAGAGTGCGTGCTCATACGCACTTATGAGACAGTGGGTACCGTTTTACTAAGCTACTTACGCAATTCGTAGACTTACGCACACATTTAAAATTCAGTAAAGTTCCTTCAAATTCTTGCTACATTGACGTACGGTATGTTTTAATAAAATTCATAATAGAATGTAACATTGCAAGTAAAAATTAATTTGCATCAATCTGAATAAATGAAATTCAATTATTTTAAAAAATGTGCATAAGTCTGGACTTGCGTAAGTTGCTAAGTAAAACGGTACAAACCGAGAAGCGCGAGTTCGATCACCGGCCCAGATACCGGTACATGGATTTTGTGGCGAATGGTCACGAAATCTTTCCTAAGATCATTCGTCCTTTTCCTCTGATTCCAGAAGAGCAGTTTTCACTAAATGGCATGAGTATGTAAACTAAGTATCAGCTAACCAATGAAAGTGTGAAGTTGATAAACTGGCCGCCGTTATATAATTGCCATTCGTTATAAACTAAATTGGCGTTTAGAAGTCCGTTGCGGCCTTTAGAATTTTAAGATTACAGGAGAAATTTCGTATTTTTGGATGTAATAATAAGAGTTTTCTGCATTTCATCGGAGTATAAACTGTCGGAAATATTATGCATAATTTATGCATAAACGACGAAATTCTGCGTAATTGTTTTCGATAGATCATTGTACAGAAATATTGATTAGACATCACAGAGATTCTACTGCAGTAGGCTTAAACAAAATACAATTTGAATGCTTTATTTGAAGTCTATATATATATATCCATGGTATCCTTTTTTATTTGCAATGTATTTGAATGACATCGAGGAATATTTGCTGACAAATAATTATGACGGAATAAGTATAGACTCTTTAAAATTGTTCATAATGTTATATGCCGACGATATTGTTTTGTTTTCAGAAAGTGAAACTGGTTTACAGAAAGGGTTAGATTTGTTTAAAGAATACTGTGATCAGTGGAAGTTAACGGTAAAAACACAAAAAACTAAAGTCGTGGTTTTTAAAAAAGGAGGAAGACTAAGACGAAATATAAGATTCCTATATGATAACAACGTTTTAGAAATTGTTTCTAAATTGTTTTTAGAATTGTTTACGTATTTGGGGTTTGCCTTTTTCTCAGGGGGCTCATTTTCCAAAACATTTGATAGCCTGTGTGGACAATCTCTGAAAGCTATTTTTAATTTAAGACAATATTTGTCGAAATTTTATAACATTACATTACAACACCTGTTAGAAATTGTTGATAAATTAATTTACCCGGTTTTAAGTTACGCTCCGAAATATGGGGATTACAGAGCAATATAAAGATAGAGCGAATACATTTAAATTATTGCAAAGTACTTTTAGGAGTACGAAGGCAAACACAGAATAACTTTATTTATGGAGAAATAGGAAGACCATCTTTATCTGTCAGACATAGCGTTAATGTAATTAGATATTGGTTAAAGATAGTAAATACAAATGCTATTAAATATGTAAAACTTGTTTATGATATAATGTTCCGAGAATAAGAAACTTACCCCAATAACAGATCTTGGGTCTATATGGTAAAAAGTATTTTAGGTAATTGTGTTTTTAACGATGTGTGGCTGAATCAAGGGGTAGGGGATGTAGACATGTTTTTGAAAATCTTAGGAGTAAGAGTCACAGATATGTTTATACAAAATCGGAAAACCGAAGTGAGTGAATCAACTAGAGCAAAAACATACATATTAATATCCGATTTTAAATTTCAATCCTATTTAAGTGATGTAAACATTCCAAAATACAGAATGGCCATCTTTAGACTAAGAGTCTCTGCACATAGGCTTAAAGTTGAAACGGGTAGATGGCAAAAACCAATAGCTATTCCTCATGAAGAAGGAAAATGTCCTTTATGCAATATTTTAGAAGATGAATACCACTTTGTTATGGAGTGTACATTTTATACTGATGTTAGAAAAGCTTATTAAAAACCGTGTTATTACATGAGACCAAATATGTTAAAGTTTATAGATTTATTGACCTCTCAAAATGGTAATATTGTTAAAAAAATAGCTATGTATATTTATAAAGCATGGGAAATAAGAAATACGTATAATACATATTATGATTAGTGTAGGTTGTTGGTATATATTTATGCACCGAATATCGCTGTATATTGTCTGTTCTAAAATACCCAATATTTATTTATTTTTTAATTGTTTTTTGGACAATGTACCGATCTTTATTTTTGATGTTTATAATTTGAATGACCTGTGACTTTGTTTTATGTATGTTGTATTGACATTTCATGTATACTCATGGACTAATTGTCTACTGTACTATCAAATAAACTCTTACTTCTTATTTTCAAATTTGTTCAATGTTAGTCATACTAGATGGAACGAGTTTTAATAACGTATTTTTCATATCTTCACGACACGAAGATATGAGAAATACGTTATTAAAACTCGTTCCATTGTACTGGGCAAGTTAGTAGGAAATGATATTACAGTCTACATGTATAGATTACACATTTTGACATTTGCATTTAATATCTTCTCGAGCAATTTATTTCCAATCTATGCGATAACAATCGAAAATTTGTTATTGCTATTTTTGTTTTCTTGTTTTAATTACATCAAACAATTTGTGTTAATTAATTTTTGCTATAAATTGATTTTTGCTTGAACCGACAGAATGTGGAAACTCTTGGTGTATTGTTCATATTGCTGTATATATGCTATTTCTATTGATCAACACTCGTTTTACAAGATTGTATGTATTAAATTGTTCAGAATTTTCGGTAAGAATGTCATGTTCATCCCATGTATACCATGTGCATAGCTGTTCGAGTATTGTTTTTATTTTGGTTGTTTAATTGAATCGTGTACTAGTAATATACATTGCGCCTTTTTCCGTATCCTTTTTGATTGCCTTATTGTAAGTTTCAGTCAGACATTACAAACATGTTAATCATAAATTATGTAATACCATATGAATTATGAATTGATATCATGTCATATATAATAGACCTATATTATAATGTGAATTTTAAAATCATGAAATAAATATACACACTTCGTTTAAACCACCTCTTGGAAACAAGTGAATGTAAATAGAGCTATGAACATCATATATTTTGTGAATCTCCTTTATTGCACACACGTTCGTACGCACACGACTGGATTATCAGCATTTGAAAAAGTAATCCTTTCTTAAGGTCGACAAAATGGAGCTTGGAGATTGGTCGTCAGGAAATAACTTCCGCGCGCAGCACTTGGTGTTGTGTATCCCATAGCAACGCACCCGCTGTTACACGCGGAACAACGACCTGCCATATAGTCTGCCACGCTGTTACATGGTTGTGAGCGGAAATGGCAACTGCTGGAGATCGACTCAGTAAAAAGTTCATGGGATCTAACATGACTACAAGCAAGGGTACTGCTGAAATCTGTGAATTAACAAAAAAATAAAATACAAATACAGTGGTTAACAGTAGAAAAAACTGAACAATGAATACAGTAACACATATGCGTTATAATAACTGTAAGCAATTAAGAAAGACAATGCTTTTATGAACAGAAACACAAACCAACACTATATATGTCTGAAATGTAAAATGTATTCAGCGATTAATACGTTTAACGATTGATTATCAATGTACTGTACTTTTGCACATTAATAATTTAGGGTTTAATAATATAGCAGATCATATATACATAATCGGTGCAAGATGTGATAATATTAAAGCCCCATTAACACTCGACGATATCTATTTATACGACACACAAACACTAACATGGTACCATGTTAGTGTTCGTGTGACGTATGAATAGATATCGTTGCGGGAAATTAAAATGGAATATATTGTGCCACATTTTTTTTTATTAAAACGAGCATTTTGTTTCTCGTTTAATCGATGTTACCACAACACATCTGGCGTTTAAATTTTGGCTATTGTTATAAGGAACACTGATTTTTTATGGGTTAACTTTATTTTACGAAATATAAGTTGATTTTGAGTGTTAATGGGGCTTTAATGGCATAAACAAATTAATGTACATTATGAAGTGAGAAGCAATATATACTATAAAATGCCTCACATTCGATAGAGCCGCTGAGAAGGCTGAAGAGATGCTGCCCCAGATTCGTTGGACACCCGGGCTGATTGTCTCCGCCGTTTGGGTAGAAATCAACATGACCAACACGTTGTTTCAAACCAAAACCTTTTAAATTTGTAAAATGTTACATATTTTTAGTATTACAATTGCAGCCACATTATTAAAACGTTGACAAATTTGGATTATGACGGCACATTTGAATAAGTGAATACCAAAAGCGAAGAAATATACATATATACACATTTAATTAGCATATTCGCATTAACAGATTCCCGTTTTGTTGACACATTTAGTTATATGCAATTAATTTTCTTTCGTCTATGTTTGTTTACTTTAAGACCCGTGAGGCTGGTTGTTATCTTTTTTCTTTAACATTCAGCCTTATATTTTATGAAAATTACATTTAACCATAATACAAAATTTACTGCCGGTACTACGTCTACTCTACATAAAACAATGTTTGTTCGCTATGGTTAACACATGATACACGCGTTTTCTTAAAAGATAATGAATATAATTTAATATAGTTTTCACTAAATATAATTGGCAACTAGCATGTTATCAATGCAATAAACGAACCAACGAATATTTTTCGCCGACGTATTGTCCGACACAATTAAGAGTGACGACATAGCTGAATAAGAATTGTGTGTTAGAAAACTAAACTTAGTAGGTTTATTGCTTATATGCAACATATAAAGACATTTTCACGTGGTCCGTATCGTAAACAATCGAGATAAGAAAACCAATTATATTGTAAGTCTGTTAGTAATGTACCTAAGTGTACGAGGGAATCTCCATCCGTGTGGATAGCTTCTACGAACAAAGCATCTGTAGGGTCGAGACGGACGCTCTCTGCATAGTTCTCAAACATGGGCCCAGCAGGATCTAGACCTGCGAACATGACGGGAGGACTCGTGCAAGAAGGCTTCAGTAGCTTCGAGATATATAGTTCAATGCCAAGTTGAAACATAAACATATCGGGTATACTTAATTTGTTCTAGGTTTAAACAATAATAAGAAAAAGAAAAGAAAGTTCTCACTTGTTTATTAAATAATCATAAGTCATTTATTTTTATTTTTTTTATTTAGATGATCTGATGCGATTTATAACGAATTCAAAATTGCACACATGCAATATACACATATGTGAAACAGCCTTTTGAGATGCATTAATAAATAAGCCAATGCTACTTCCATGGTGGCGCGTGAGGACCGGAAGTGTTTTAAATTTATGGAGTAATCTGCAGGGTGAGTAGGTTTTATATGTGTTTTCAACATATTTGTTAAGAAATATAAAAGGTTGTATGTCTGTACCTGACAGATTGTACAAATATATGTGCAAGTTAAAGATTCAAGTTAAATAATCAGAAACCTTCCCCCCAATAAAACATTATATTGGAAATTGAATACAAAACCTCGATCTCTAAAGGTTAACGTTTTAACTAATTGGTTATTTGTAAACTAAAACCAAAAAATAATTTATTTAAAAAGAACACATACAATTTTTTTTATTTGAATCGACCATCATCAAATTGTGTGCGATGGCGACGCGAGGTCTGCTCGGAACCTGCCAAATCTCAAAGCGGAGGTTGGTAATTACCTGTAATTCTTCCCAAGCCGAGTACCCGTTGTCCCGCATATCCGGAAATGTGTGCACCAAGACTATGGCCAATCAGGTGAAAGTCGATATACCGCGCATGCGCTGTAGTGTGTAGTTGCGTTATTAGCTGTGCAATCAAAGCGCCTACAACTCTCGTATTTGCCGCTGCCTGCATGTAGTTAACACGAGCCGCGCCAGACGACCAGTCAACGGCAATTACATTGGCATCCTCCTTCAAAAGAAAACAATATTCGGCTGAATTTATTTGCGAAAGGAACGAAAAAATTCCACAACAGCAACATTTTCTTTTGTGGGAAAATAAAATAATTCAAACTCAATATGCAGTCTTGTAAATGTTCGATACCAAACATTTAACATACATTTTGTAAATGAATGAAAGACCCGAATATCAGAAAAGTAATAAAAATTCTTTAAACTGAGCGGAGCAAAGTAATATGGCAACGGAACTATGAACTCTGGTAGGTGATCGAAACGACAGACTATCACAACTTAAATATTGTTAATGAAACGGTCATCGAAACGACATATAAACAAAACTCAAACATTGTTAATGAAACGGTTATCACAAATGAATGTATTTTTATGTCCCCCAGGCAGTCTATACTGGGGGACATATTGTTTTTGCCCTGTCCGTTTGTTTGTTTGTTGGTTTGCACAAACTTTAACATGGGCCATAACTTTTGCAATATTGAAGAGCGAAACTTCAAATTTGGCATGCATGTGTATCTCATAGAGTTGCACATTTTGAGTGGTGAAAGGTCAAGGTCATTCTTCAAGGTCAAAGGTCAATTATATGGGTCAAAATCATAACGTTTGCAATATTGAAGATAGCAACTTGATATTTGGCATGCATGTGTATCTCATGGAGCTGCACATTTTGAGTGGTGAAAGGTCAAGGTCAAGGTCATCCTTCAAGGTCAAAGGTCAAATATATGGGTCAAAATCGCTCAAAAGGGGACATTGTGCATTGTGTTTCACAAACACATACCTTGTTTTAATGTATTTTTTATGTGTGATTTGTTTATGCAAAAATAGCGAAAATACACATTTTCTCGGACATGAACTCTCGGGCAGGAACGGATTTTTCGAGCGCCCGCAGATGATCATGCCCTCGAAAACGTGTATTATCCCTATATTATATACAAAAGGTATTGTTCTCACCTGTCGTAATATCGCTCCGACCATTGCCCTTACCCATGTTGCATTAGTAGCATCGATATATCCGTGAGTGATAACCTTCGTTTGTCGGGTTGCGTTGAAGTTGGAGTGCAGAATTGTGCTGGGTGACTTGTCCAGTAGTTGGTATTGGAGTCGATTAGAGCGCGTGAACAACCGGAATTGAACCTAAAAAAATAAACAAATAATTGAACCTTTTGCGAAATGTCGTAACCAACTATCGACTTTCGACTTTTCTAAGAAACTGCATATCTTAAGCTTATTAAAACCACACCACTATTCAAGACTGGCATATACAATACTATATCTCCGTGATAAAACTCAATTGCACATGAATTTCTTTATTGACTAGAACTGAGTAAATTTGATGAACACAGAAAATGCTTTTTTTAATAAATTGTTCAAGAATCTGATCAACAAGATGCTGTGAGTGACAAAGATGTTTAAACACTCTGTTTAAAGATTGTAATACAAATCATAATCATACACCACAAATAACCTTAATGACGGTAGTTAACTTTTACATGTGTAGCAATTAAACAATGTCCGAACCAAATTTTTCACTGGTAAATTGTCCTATGGTTTCATGTCATGTAAAGTATCGTGTCATAACACAATATATATTTTTTATAACGTGTTTTTGAAATCATTGTTCACTAATAATCTGGTTGACTGGTACCGCGATGGCGGCAGGACTTTCGGGCAGAAAGCCTTGGGCGTTATCATACGGGGGAGTGTTGCTGAAACATCCGAGGCCGTCCTGTGTGTAGCAGACCTCCTTCACTAACAGGAAACCTACCACAGATATACACGTACCAACATTAGTTGAGGTGTTCAGTTGTGGTGTGTTCATATTAAGTAAACTTAATTAAAAACATGTTAAATATATGGCATGTTATATTGCACGTACAGTCCTTTAATGTCTGGCTAATTGGTCAATTGCCTTAAAGACAAGACGGTTATACATCGATTGTGCATTGTTTCATTGATCCTATATTATCCATTTTTTCGCTGAAAGAACTACGATTAATACAATTAATTTTGACATAACGTATCAATATGATTCGTGTTCAAAGACTTATAACATAACATAGGCATGCGCCGTCGTATTTTTAAATACATTAACTTACCATGCGAACAATTTAGTAGTGCAACAATTAATAGTCCTGTGCCAAGGGCCATGATTGACAACGTTACGTCTGTCGAACACGATATAGAAAGATAGGCCAAATGGTTTTGTGGCTCTGTGTTCGTATGCTCATTTATTTATAGGCGAACCGTGCTGGTCGCAAGGCATGATATTTCCATTTCTACACATTCACTTTTAAGATACACGTACTAATAAACGACCTTTCGAGTTCCTAACCTATTTAAAGGATGGGTTCAGTCCGTTTATCAAAAGCTTGCATAAGTTAAAGCTACGTTCACATTGTCATGCGTTCCGATACGAGCACTACGATTGGCGACACGTGACTGATCGTGATATGTGTCGTGTTCTGAGAAAACTGGGCATAATGCTTGTGCGTAAATTGTCATCCCAGATTAGCCTGTGCAGTCCGCACAGGCTAATCGGGGACGGCAATTTCCGCTTTAATGGATTTTTTCGTTTAAATGATGTTTCTTCTTAGCGAAAATTCAGTTGAGGCGGAAAGTGTCTTCCCGGATTAGCCTGTGCGGACTGCACAGGCTAATCTGGGATGACACTTTACGCACATGCATTTTGCCCAGTTTTCTCAGAACGCGACACAATTCAGGACAAGATCCAATATTATGCATACCCGTACGTTTTGAAATGTTGCTTTGCGCTGTATTGCAACATGTTCACCATTTGACAAGTACAGGTACCACGATATGACTCAGTCTGATTTTCAGTTCAGATACGATTAAATACGGTCCGATGGGAGTGTTTCGAATTATTCCATGATTGGGTGTCACAATCCCCACGAAAGGATTCCTCGATACGTTCATTACGAATCAATGCGCTCCGTAATGATACGATACGAATATGGTTGCGATATATTTCACGATTGAACCGATTGTATTCACGATGTTAGCCGCGACTTGACCCAAATAATATAATACAGCACGATTGAATATCAATTTTATATTTAAAATACCAGTTTAAAATAGAAGTTTTTTTAAAACAATTTTTTTTTTAAGTAAGTAAGTTTATTGTAAAGAAAGGCCTCCGGCCCATAATACAACATGTAAACATAATATATATACAGATAATACAGAGAGTTGTCCCTACGTATATATTTACAATAACATTTGAATGGAGAACAAACAAACAAACATACTATACATACAAGTACATGTATTACGTTCCATATGAAGAACGTATTAACTGGTTAACATAGAAGGCTATTTTTCGAATAACAAACTCATTTTCATTTCTCAACAGATCAAAGAAATTCAAAATAGTGTGCCTGCCATGATACCAATTATACAAATAAGTTTGCCTAATTTCAGCATATTTAGAACATTCAAAAAATACATGATATTCATCCTCTATTTTTACGGATTCATTTTCTGATTGACAATGTGCACATATTCTTAGATTTCTTGGTATTCCTAATTGTCTACCTAACTCTATTTGAAACCTATGGCTCGAACAACGAAATCTCGCTAACGCTTGCCTGCAATAAAAAGGCATTGCAATGTCTAAATACCGTTCCGCGTTTAATAAACTTTTGAATTGCCTGTAAGTATCACATCTAGAAGAGTCATTTATGTTTTCGTGCCAGGTTTGAGTCGCACAATCAGTCAGACGCTGTTTAAAATGGACCATGAATAAATCAATATCACCAACATCCTGTGAGACCCAAATAAAGCCGAACCCATATTTAAAAAGAAGCTCCTTTACATCCGAAGCCCAATTTCGCCTTCCAATATCATCTAATGACTTAAGCATTTTATAACAGTTTTTTGGATATCTTCTATCAGGCATCTGGAGAAGTTTACACCAGTATTTAATACATTTTGAGTGATAAATGACGTACATTGGTAAACGGCCACATTCTCCTAAAGCTACACTGTTATTGACCGCAGNCCAATAGTTAAATCATTACCAAATTGTGAGCCTCAAACCTCTTCATATATTTTTACATCTGCTTCTTAATGCTTTAATCATAAAGATTTTTGTTGATATTGCCTATGAACTTTCTTAACGATTTACTTTTACACGTTATTGTAAGATGCGTTTTGTATTTATTACTTTCTGTTACTAATAGCTTTGGGTAAATGTGGCGTGTTATGAGAAAACTGGGCAAAATGCTTGCGCGTAAATTGTCATTTCAGATTAGCCTGTGCAGTCCGCACAGGCTAATCAGGGACGACAATTTCCGCTTTTAAGGAATTTTTCGTTTAAATGATGTCTCTTCTTAGCAAAAATCCACTTAAGGCGGAAAATGTCGTCCCTGATTAGCCTGTTCGGACTGCACAGGCTTATCTGGGATGACACTTTACGCACATGCATTTTGCCCAGTTTTCTCAGAACACGAAACAAATAGCCTTATCAGGGGCGTAGAGCAGCCAAATTCATTGTGAGTCGAAAAATAAACCATCATGTCGCAATTATAAAGGCAAATATGCTCCAGACAAACTATGTTGTTTGAATGAGGACAGCACCAGAAAATGCATAGACAATAACCATAACTTGTTCAGCATAAACAGCTTTTGTTTTTCCTGTTTAAATTGTCTCGAGCGTACCAATGTTCCATTTAAAGTAATAAAGAAATTGACTTTTAACTTTATGTAATGACATATAACACTGAAACAAAGTGTTAACAAGGGCTAAACTTATTTCTTCATTAGCAACAGAGTTATTGCTCTTTGTTAAATGTAACTTAAGCAGAACATGACTCCATATGTTTCAAAATAAATCAAATTTATATTAATATATTACTCACAGAGACCAACATGCTGAATAGTACAATACAAAGAGCAAATTTGCTATTATCTTAATACCTGCCGAGTTAATGCCCTTTTATTTTCCTGTGTGAATTAAAACTACATCGGTATTGAATGGATTCAAATGCAACGCGAAATAATGACAACACATTTTCATATGGAGTCACGACGCAGTTTCTTATTCTGATTATGCTACTTGTAGTAATAGTTTTACAGTTTATAGATTGTAAGCTACTGACTCAGAACAAAGTTCGATTGAACAAATCGCTGTAACGATATATACCATCGGTCAGTTTGAAAAACAACATCTGTCGAACCATTTGAAAACCGTATCATTAGATCTATCAGTTTCTGTTAATTATCATCTGATCGACAGCTGGGTCCTCTAGTCCAATGATGACCCTTGTGATACGACCGGACAGGACGCGTGCAAAACAAAGTTAATGGTGTTTACTAAATGACACACATTTGTATTTAAAAGTCATTTTGATCTGTGTTCACATAATTATTATCAAGCGAATTTTTACAAGAGAATTTCTTGTAGACAGCAACAATGCAATAGTATACAAGCGCACCATGGCATTACAAAACATATTTGGAATTAAAATAGTTTGTTCGCTAAAAATCTCTTCTCAAAACGTAAGGCATTTTTTTTTGAGAAACTAAATGATCACGGAAGTTATATAAAGTCATATCAGTGACTTATTTGCGGCCATCTTGGAGGCCATCTTGGATTTCTCAGTCCTTCAGCACGTTTAAACTGAACGGGTTTTCGTTTTGCACTCTACAGAGCCTAACAATGATTTTACTATGCGAATCCCTCTGATTATGATCGGACACCGTTTGGGTGTTGTAAAACTCTCTATATTAGCACTGTTATACATTTTTTTCGCTACTTTGTATTTAAATTAACCATTTACAGATCATGAAAGTACAGTACCTTAAACTATTCAAAACTTTGTGTTAAAACTTCCGCAACTTCAAATCCAACTGCAATCGAATTACAAATAGACGTCTAATACAAAAATAGTCGATCTGTTTGAACATATAATTTCCCATTATGTTTAAAAAAAAAATTGTCTTTTCAATAAGCCTGCATATATTAACCTACCGGGTTACACAAACAATATTTAAAAACTTTGAACATTCGTAACCCTGGAAAACACGCACACACCTCCGCTATTGTAACATGTTGTAAAACAACAGCTTATAGTCGCCCATAGAATATACTCAATTCACTTCACGAAACTCACTCATATAGAGTGTATCATTATATATAAAAAGTTCAAACTTTTTTTTTTGAACTTGAACTTGAACTTTTGAACTTTTTCTTGAACTTTTTTTTTTGAACTTGAACTTTTTGAATCATTATATATAATGATGAACGGTTGATTAGAGAAACACAGTCCTACAACAGTTGTGCGGCCTCCAGGTATGCCCGTTTGGGTTGACAACAAAGGATATGCAATCAAGGACTCTTGTGTTGTGTGTGCTCGTGTCGTGTGTTACAGAGGAGGGTACGAGTACAAAGGTTAACACTAAGGATATTGAAGAAAATGTAAGTGAACATTCGAAGAAAACTGAAGATGACGACTATTCAACGGTATGCGTACAAATAGGATCTACGAGTTAGGTTATGGGTCGATCTCCTTGTCTTTTTCTTTCGAAGGCTTTTTCAGAACTTTCAAACCATTTGCGGGGCGAAATAATGTCAATATTGAACTATCCCAGAGGAGTATGTTTTTACTGTGTTTAGTGTTGGTTTAGTTGTGCGGTTGTAGATTGCAGCGTTTTTTGGTATGCATGCACTTTTCTGGAACGTTTATGGACCCATCAGCTTATGCAGAGACTTTTGTTTGCGTTCGGATATTTTAAAAGATTTTTTTTGTAATGCTAGACATAACACAATCACATTTGGTGGTAGTCCCAATACGTTAAACAACGCATTGCCTGGTTCTTAGCGGTCTTAACCCATTTATGCCTAGTGGACTCTCCCATCCTTCTAAATTGGATCAATTTATTTCCAAAATTAGGGATGTCTGGTATATTTATTTCTATATTTAGAATATTTCTTACAGAAATTCCTTTAAACAAACAGCATAGACCCTGATGAGACGCCGCATTATGCGGCGTCTCATCTGGGTCTACGTTGTTTGCCTAGGCCTTTTTTTGTAGACGCTAGGCATAAATGGGTTAACAACAAGATGTTAATTCAAGCTTGGATTATGGCGACGTGAAGGAGATAAAAGTGTTACGCAAACAGTTTGAATATCACTTATCATCTTTATTGCTTGTGAAATCCAGATTGCTTAGCTTTAATAACAGTTATATGCTTGTTTTTTTTCTTAGGCACAAGATTTTTATGTGTTTGGAGGAAAATGTTTCAACGGCACGAGACCAGAGGACCAGCCGCACACATCTGAAGAATGTAGGTGACGAGTAATTTTAGACGCCCTCTTGGAAAATCGGGCTTTATGCATGTGCGTAAAGTGTCTTCCCAGATTAGCATTTTCCGTCCGCACAGGCTTATCAGTGGCGACACTTTCCGTCTAAATTTGACTCTTTTTTAGAAGAGACTTCCTTTAAACGAAACATTCCGTAAATTCCCGGATTAGACTTGAACGACACTTAACGAAGTAGTACTTAAAATGATACTTACGGGTACTACTTAACAGTCATGGCAATAAACTAGTTTTGAGACCAACGAAAGATCTATTGTTTTGAAAATATATTTCATGATTATTCAGTATTGTGGGGAAATTAACGAACACTTGAAAAACGAGTTCTTCCATACAAAATTATTTCACAGCACATATGTTACCATGCATTAATTTAAATACAATTTACTTTGAGTGAAGTTGTACTCTTATTCACCAATCTTTAAACGTTAACAATGTTTATCAGTAATGCAAGTGTTGGAAGGTAATACTTATATATGTCGTGTTCTGAGAACACTGGGCATAATGCTTGTGCGTAAATTGTCATCCCAGATTAGCCTGTGCAGTCCGCACAGGCTAATCAGGGACGACAATTTCCGCTTTTACGACATTTTTCGTTTAAATGAAGTCTCTTTTTAGCAAAAATCAAATTAAGGCGGAAATTGTCGCCCCTGATTAGCCTGTGCGGACTGCACAGGCTTATCTGGGATGACAATTTACGCACAAGCATTATGCCCAGTTTTCTCAGAAAACGACACTATTCTCCTTGCGGAACAGCGGCCACAGTTCGGCTCCCGCTCACCGGATATAGGACGCGCCAGGAGTATCGCACCCTCTCGGTTGATTGTGCACAATGAGGATTTATTTTATATTTTGGGTTTAATCACTTTATAACAAAATCCGACACGATAACGTACAATGTGGTGAAGGGGTGGATGTGGTGATTTGTGAATACCAATGCATGAAAAACTGAGGATTTCCCGAGCTAGCTCGTGTGAAATGATGAGAATTGATAATTTTACTATTGGCTGTATCGTTATAATTTATAATTTAAATGTTTTTTTTTTTAATTGGCTTAATAATATACTCACTAGTGTCTCAATTGGCCATTTAAACACATGATATAATAAAGGATGTAATAATAAAAAGACTACGGCACGGGAACTTATGCTCTTTTTTCCAACTACAGCAACTTGCGAAAAAATCGTGCTATTGTGAAGGCATATTCATGACGTCAAATAACACACGCTTCTATGACTCGGAAGAAAAACTCAATTTCAAGATGACAAATTTCCAGTCATGTTGGATTTGTATAGTTTTGTTTAGCGACAGATTTCATTCACATACTTTTGACATACTTGAAGAACATAAAACGAAGACATTACGTTTGACATATGTGTCGTGTTCTGAGAAAACTGGGCATAATGCTTGTGCGTAAATTGTCGTCCCAGATTAGCCTGTGCAGTCCGCACAGGCTTATCAGGGACGACAATTTCCGCTTTTATGGAATTTTTCGTTTAAATGATGTCTCTTCTTAGCGAAAATCCAGTTAAGGCGGAAAGTGTCGTCCCTGATTAGCCTGTGCGAACTGCACAGGCTAATCTGGGACGACACTTTACGCACATGCATTATGCCCAGTTTTCTCAGAACACGACTCATTTTTTCTTCGACACATTTCAAATTGACCAACGCACAATATATTTAAAATCTGTCGAGCGGCAGTCATCTTGGGTAAAGGTGTCTTGTTAACCCATTTATGGCTAGTGGACTCTCCCATCCTTCTAATTTGGATCAATTTATTTCCAAAATTAGGGATGTCTATTATATTTATTTCTATATTTAGAATATTTCTTACAGAAATTCTTTAAGCAAACAGCGCAGACCCTGATGAGACGCCGCATCATGCGGCGTCTCATCTGGGTTCACGCTGTTTGCCAAGGCCTTTTTTCTAGACGCTAGGCATAAATGGGTTAAAAACGCCTTCTCCAGTTTTGGTTTAATTAACATAGAGGTACCCATTCATAATCTAAAAAAATAATTTTCGCGACGATGCCCATGCAATCACGTTCGAAACTAACGTTGGTAACCAACTTGTATACTAGTTTGTTCTTCACACTAATTCATCGTATTGTGTTGTATTACATGAATCAATGATAAAATAGTTGTAATTTATATGATTTTAAAAGCGGTTTATCACTTGATAACGTTTGAAATACCGAAACTAATTATTACAACGGAATATCACTAAATAAGATTCATGTTAAATTATTCATGCTAAAATTACTCCTTCCTAGTACTATTGTTTATCGTAATTATTTTTTGAATACTTAATATCCCAATACTGTATACGATGTGTTTCATTCAGAGTTTGCATGAATATAAGCGAAAACGACTTAATCAATACTCAACAACACATGTTAACACTATTTATTTGTGTCGTGTTCTGAGAAAACTGGGCATAATGCTTGTGCGTAAATTGTCATCACAGATTAGCCTGTGCAGTCCGCACAGGCTAATCAGGGACGACAATTACACGCTTTTATGGAATTTTTCGTTTAAATGATGTTTCTTCTTAGCGAAAATCAAGTTTAGGCGGAAAGTGTCGTCCCGGATTAGCCTGTGCGGACTGCACATATTAATCTGTGACGACACTTAACGCACATGCATTATGCCCAGTTTTCTCAGAACACGACACATTTATTACTTCACTTGATTCATTTCTATAACCTTTACCCGGATTNGGGTAGGGGAAACTATCGGTAGCAATATAACGCACACATGGGTAGGGGAAACTATCGGTTTCAATACAACGAGTACATGGGTATGGGAAACTATCGGTATCAATAAAACGCACACATGGGTAGGGGAAACTATCGGTATAAATACAACGAGCACATGGGTAGGGGAAACTATCGGTAGCAATAGAACGCACACATGGGTACGGGAAACTATCGGTATAAATAAAACGAGCACATGGGTAGGGGAAACTATCGGTATCAATTCAACGAGCACATGGGTAATGGAAACTATCGGTATCAATACAACGAGCACATGGGTAGGGGAAACTATCGGTATCAATACAAAGAGCACATGGGTAGGGGAAACTATCGGTATAAATACAACGAGCACATGGGTAGGGGAAACTATCGGTATCAATACAACGAGCACATGGGTAGGGGAAACTATCGGTATCAATACAACGAGCACATGGGTAGGGGAAACTATCGGTATCAATACAACGAGCACATGGGTAGGGGAAACTATCGGTATCAATACAACGAGCACATGGGTAGGGGAAACTATCGGTATCAATACAACGAGCACATGGGTAGGGGAAACTATCGGTATCAATACAACGAGCACATGGGTAGGGGAAACTATCGGTATCAATACAACGAGCACATGGGTAGGGGAAACTATCGGTATCAATACAACGAGCACATGGGTAGGGGAAACTATCGGTATCAATACAACGAGCACATGGGTAGGGGAAACTATCGGTATCAATACAACGAGCACATGGGTAGGGGAAACTATCGGTATCAATACAACGAGCACATGGGTAAGGGAAACTATCGGTATAAATACAACGAGCACATGGGTAGGGCAAACTATCGGTGCCAATACAACGAGCACATGGGTAGGGGAAACTATCGATATAAATACAACGAGCACATGGGTAGGGCAAACTATCGGTGCCAGTACAACCCATTGTATTTGTTATGATCCGGGCAGTTCATAGTGGGGATGTTATTTTAGCTGAGAATCTAAGCATGCCAATCTATACTTTTTATAATAGCCTTAACCAATTGGGTGTAAAATCAAACCCGCAACCACTGGGCAATCGGGCTTTTGAAATAAACAGCCATTTTACACACTTAATAAGGATAATACGCACTTTTTTAATGAAACACATTACGAAGGCTTCATTATGTTTGCTCATTTTGATTGATTTATATTAACACATCGATACACAAACCGATTTTGTTGACCATTTAACTTAGTCTAATTGCTTTTTTGAAGAAAATTCGTTTTTTGATCGTTGATATTTTTGTTTAATTGTCAATTGTGTAAACCGTCAACATGTCCTTTAAAAATGTCATTTTATTTGTTAAATATATGTGCAGACTTTGACACGCAACATATGACAAGACTTTCCCTCTTTATGATATATTTATTCATATATTTATTAATTATTCATGGATACGAAACTTTGCTATAAATGTCCCTAACAGCCGATCAAGCAACATAGCAAATACTAGCACCTTCGAGTTCTCACTATACAAATGAGATCGATGGACTTATTTAAGAATTTTGCAGGGACCGGGACGGGCGAGGTTAAGGAGGGCCCCTTTGCTGGCTGGCAGACGGTGAAGGGCCCTCTTACCCGGAAAGTGGCCCTAGGGAAAGGGGCGCTGGCCCGACAGGACAGGATCAACGATCTACTCACTCGCTGCAGCTTTGAAGTAAGTCACATCTGAGCACGACTATCAACCAACTGATAATATGTTATATGAGTCGTTTTAAGAAAACTGGGCATAATGCTTGTGCGTAAATTGTCGTCTCATATTAGCCTGTGCAGTTCGCACAGGCTAATCAGGGACGACAATTTCCGCTTATATGGAATTTTTCGTTTAAATGAAGTCTCTTCTTAGCGAAAATCCAGTTAAGGCGGAAAGTGTCTTCCCTGATTAGCCTGTGCGGACTGCACAGGCTAATCTGGGACGACACTTTACGCACATGCATTAGGCTCAGTTTTCTCAGAACACGACACATTTATACTCCAGAAATAACGTTCGCTGATTATGGTCTTAAACATGTTATGCTTTTCGTGGTATTTCGCCTTATTTCGTAAATGACGAATGTTTTCAGAGTACGTGCGCTAAATAACGAACATTCGGTCAAAATCAAACAAAGATATACGTCTAATACAAGAGCATTGATTTGAAAATTCAGATTAAATATTTGAATTGTATAAGCATTTCCAAGCTATTTTCAATTGTTACAGGAGTTTAGTGAAACGTGGGAGACGATTCATAATGGCATTCATAAGTGGGTAGGAGGGACTTTTAAAGGGAGCATGGCCGCGGCCGACCCCTTATTCTACATGCACCACGCCTTCATCGACTACATCTGGGAAAAGTTCCGGCAGCGACAGCGCACCGCCTGTGGAGTTGATCCGGCGTCCGACTACCCGCCTGCACCGGAAGACTCAGAGGAGCACGCAGCGGAACATAGCATGTTTGGGATACGCTTTTTTTATGAACAGAGACGGCATTGCCGATTACTGGATCAACCATTGGTATAACTATACGGACACACCCACGTGCGCGAATAATTGCGGCGACAGTCCGGACCTATATTGCGACGAGGACATAAGCCTTTGTGCGTCGCAATCGCTGGTTATTTTTGTCGATGATGGAATTGGGACGGATGGCGACGATGGAATTGGGACGGATGGCGATGATGATATTGGGACGGATGCTCAGTTGCGGGGTGTGCCCCCACCGGAAGTTGTAGCAGCGAGAGAGATGACTCCTGCGCCTAGGGACGCCAAGACAACAGCAGACGTAGACGATCCCAGCAGAGGAGGGGTGTTACTGCTGTTTGTATAACACGGTCATTCGTCAAACGCCGACGAAAAAAAGATCTTAAACATGCCAAGTATCGGCTTTTTATTTTAAGGTTATTAATAAAGACACATTGAACATCTCACGAGATTGCTTTTCGATTTTTTCTTATCCACCAATTCATAACTGATTAATTTACAACAATTAATTAAACACAATTATTAAGTAATCAATTACTTTTGAAACCACCACTATTATAAATNTTCTATATTTAGCTCATCGCTGAGCTTACTATTCATGGTGGCCCAGGCATTTTGAAACAAATGGCGACGTCGATAGTCAGCAAGGTACACCGAATGCGTATTTTGGGTGAAGTGATCACATGACAATCCAAAAACCACCACAGCTTTACGTGGGAAATACAAAAATAGCTAACCTATGCGCGTCGCATAGGATAGAAAACACCATTTATATATCTTTTTTTGATAAAATATTGGTTTGAAATATTTCGGGTGTAAATNAACATTTTAGCAGACGACAAATTACCCAGCATGCAAAGGGTTAACTCTATATTACTATTTCTTCAATACACTATACGTATTGAGAATGTGTATATCGTCATCACTGCAATACACTATAAGTATTGAGAACGTGTATATCGTCATCACTTCAATACACTATAAGTATTGAGAATGTGTATATCGTCATCACTTATTCATATTTGGATATTCAGCCAGTTTGATTTGTTATTCCTTGTTTTCGAAGGCTTAAATGCATATTTTTATCGAATTGATTGGATGATATTTAATACGCTTTCCAGTTACAACCTCTAATGAAATGGTTGTAAAAGATTGTAACTGTCTTAAAGGGGCCGTCCAACAGATAAAGCGTCGTATCGACGCGAAACGATATGTTGGGAAACTACGAGGACTGCTTATATAGCTAAAAATACTTCCGCTACATACATGAGCGTGGATGGTCGAGTGGTCTAGGCGGATAGCTTTTTACTCAGGAATCCAGGGGTCAGTGGTTCGAGCCCTTTTGAGGTTTACTTTTTTTCCTTTTTTTAAATTGTATTCTTGTTGTTTTTTTTACTGAAGATTTTTAGTTCACATGTTTAAATTTATCAATATAAAGCATTTGAGGACTTTAATGACCATCTTCAATACATGCCAAAATCTGTTGGACGACCCCTTTAATAGTATTGGCATACACACATGTATTAAACGACAAACACATTGGTAGTCAAGCGGAAGTTGCTTGGTACAATTAATGTTGTTATAAAAAATTGCAAAATGTGTTAAATCCTTTACATACACGTACAATATTTATTTAAAAAAAAATCTAATTACAATGACTCAATCAATTTGAACGTTCTGAGTTTCAGCGCAAGTATCCCGACATTGGCTATACAATAATACATGTATATTCCAAATGTAAACAATCGCAGTTACGTGTTAGTTACATCGTCAACAATGATCAACGAACAGATCAATGCACCTGTCCACACGTACTTTCTTCACCGATCTACCGGTGTTTGACCACTAGTAAGTGCACGTACGTACGCCTAAAACTGACAAATGCCCTAA
>VMBQ01001552.1:54687-94002 GCA_007657795.1 Dreissena rostriformis
GATGATGGCTATTATGTTAAGTATAATAATAAATGGACAGCCGGTATGCGAGTCCCTGCGGCTAGTACCAAAAAACAGAGTTTTTGTTTGTTTGCTATATAGGCAAAGGAGGGATGTAAGGGAAATATAATTTTCGATGTTTGAAATTTATTGAATGAGTCGAAAATTACTTTCCCTTCAGTATGAATTTGCCGAGGTTTTCGTGCATGGTTAAAACGTGGCCAGTTTTCGTAATTCAGCTTTGGGAACTCGCACGGTATACATGTTATTTTTTAAAGTAGTGTGTTAATATTTCCTATTATGGACATTATATATGAAATTGAATAATTGATATATGTATTGAACTAAATTTACATAGAAAGTCACTGTATGATGACTGTTAGAAAGATTGTATTATGTGATGTATGTTTGACGTTTTGATGATGGTTATTATGTTAAGTATAATAATAAATGGACAGCCGGTATGCGAGTCCCTGCGGCTAGTACCATAACACAGAGTTTTTGTTTGTTTGCTATATAGGCAAAGGAGGGATGTAAGGGAAACATACCTTTCTACAATACTGCAATACTACAAATACAAATAAATCAATAAATAAATATCACCCTTTCGTTCTCCTTGTCCATAACCTGCGCCTGCAAATACACACCTCGAATGGCGACTCAATAGATATGCAAATCATATAAACCCCAAAACGCGAAACCCGTGCGTTTTCGCGCTAAATCCCACACAAAATACCCCTGCAATTTTCGCGCTAAACCATTACCATAATCTCTCTTCTAAATAACATGTACAAAACCAATACAATACAGTATTTATCAAACCGAGAATAATTTCATTTTTATAACGATAACAACAGAACTCTCCAGATTATTCAATCGTTTCGCATTTGTAACGCTTTATAATTTTCATGCTTTAAAATCGTTAGATTAGAGCTTGGTAAATGTTCAGCCAAGTCCCTTGAATCTATTTAATATTGACTACTATTTTAATTCATCCTTCAATGAAAAGCAGCAGTAAATGTTAAAATGGTATTGCAATGTCTTTAAATACTTTTAAATGTTTCAACGATAGTTCATTTGTAAAGCTCTGAAAATGATGCAGTGCTTGAGAAAATGAAGTAATGCGCTACTTGAACGCCGAACACGCACATAATTTGCAGTTTTCCCCTTTCGCGTGTCGATTTTTTATTATATTTCCTACATGTTCTAAATCAAAATCTACACTACTTTGGAACTAATAAAACACACACACATTTCCTTGTATTATTGATTTATTTATCCTCAATTTAAGTCATATATTATAATATTAAATAACAAGCAAAATATAAAAATTTACTTTACGCACATGCGTTAAGCCCCGTTTTTACAGGGCGTGGCTCATATTTATCTCCAGACGACTTCATTTTATTATACGGTTTTTGCAAAGATCTATAAATAAACAGATCTTTGTCTAGAGTGTTGCAGAGTTATATTACAAAACTGACCATAGGTCTTTCATAATTATAGTAGGCGTGTACAAGTACAATATCGTGTCACCTTATTTTCAAAATCACACATTCATTAAAGATGTAGAATAATTCCAATATTTTTTACCAATATCCAAAATTAGATCCAGCATATGCGTTAAATATTATGAAATATGCAATTATGTCTAATATTGTTAAATATAACGGTTTTCGTCGGCATTTTGCTGCTCGTTGCATTCAGATTTCGTCTGCATCGACCCTTATTTTCCAAACAGGTTTCTGCCTTTTGTTGCCTTACAACAAAGCAGGCTCCTTAGCTCTCCGCGGAACTTCGATCCGCTGAAAACGTACATTGCAAAGTTGAAGGTGGCGTTGAAGTAGCTGACCAGGTGGGCAACATTATGCACAAACTGAATGTACATGAGGTCGTTCCAGGCCGTGGAAAGATCAACTGACATGAGCACCTTCTCAATCGGGTATCGGGAGATCACAAAACTGACAGCACTCGGTGTCATCGTGAGGAGGAACAGCACGCACAGGGCAATCATGAGCATCGACACTGGACGCGTGTCGCACACCTGACCGGAAATGTTCATTCGCCGACGTCTTGAACGGGAGCGCGCGAGCTGCACTACGATGATGACGTTGCCAATGAGTAGCAGCGGGAACGGCGCGCCGAACATTAACGTGAAGTGGATCCATCCGTAAACGCCAAATAGTTCCAGGGTTTCCTTGGTGGACGTATTGCAAAACGCTTCAGTTACGATAAGTATTATATTAATTCCGAACACGGCTAGCACAATGGTGACAATTACAAACACAGCGTTTCGTGGGGAACATCCCAGTTTCACTTTATGCGGGAAGAGCACGCAAGCTGTTCTCTCGAGCGTGACAGCCACGGTCAGCCACGAGGGGAGGTGGGTGCTGCAGAAGCGCAGGTAGACTTCCGCTTTACACCCGGTGCCAGGTGTCCAGGTGTTAACGCCCCAGGCATGTTTCAACCAACTTACCATAAGTCCGCTGAACAACATGAGCGTATCTGAAAGCGCCAGAGCAAACAGGAACACCGCCGTTGACGTCATCTTCTTCTGACGAAGCAACACAAAAATAGTCAAAGCGTTTCCGATTGTTCCAATGGAAATAAGAATCGGCGGTATCACCCGCCAGAGCAGAGCCATCGTGTCTTCATAGTAGTTGAACGCCTCCTGTACCGTAACGTTTATCAATGTAGCATTACTAGCATCCATAGTTTCCTAAGTTTCGATTTTTGTTTTCGTTCAAAACTGCTTTACTTGAACAAGTATTATAAATTTATTTGTATCGCGTCACTTTTTATTTTCGGTCAGGCACCTTTGTAATACGATCTCTGATCTGAGAGGACTCCTCTCTGAAAGTGCTGGTAAATAGCGAATCTGGTTATGCCTAGATAATTACTTTAGGTGCAATTTGACTGATGGCTGTTTCATAAATGTTTAGGTTATTAATCCAATGGGGGAAAGATTTATTATCTCATACTGTTATGTTTGTGTTCAAAAGGTTAAAACATTACATAAGAATTAATAACGTGAATAATTGATTAATAATGCAGGAATGATAATTGGATTCGAGTCAGAAGCGAATCAGAAGGGAATGTAGTTAGTCACAAATTAACAATAATCACTAAATTGTTAGCGGCTCATAAAATAAGGTAACTATGGAAGCTTTTAGTAAAATTACTAGGTTGTTTGTCGCAGCCATCAAGGAACCCTCTTAAGGGCAATCGTGTTACATCGACTATCCCCGGATGGCTCCGCAAGATAGATTATGCAATACATCGTCTGTTGATCCAGAGTGCTCTTAAGGGGTGTTGCGCGAGATTTATATATATCTAGAATATTTCAACTCTTTCGCCGTTAGTATGCTATTATGCGTATATTGTGATGTTTAACTTTTTCCTTTCAGGTACATTCCGGAACTTATTGGTCTATGCAGATTTATTTTAAAAGAAGGGCATTTATATAAAAAAAATATATATTGTTTAATGTGTATTTACGCCTTTTCCGCTGTAATTATGATATGGAAATTCAAAACAACATAGAACACATTGGATTTCGTACTTTAGTAAATACAATTTCGGATGTGTATGAATATCCGGAGTTTTGTTATAAACCTACTTGTTATTTAATTTTAATTGTTTAGTTGTGTTGTTATTTATTTGTAAAGAGCAAAGCAAAGAGATATAATGATATGGACTGGAGTAGCAATATTTGTTAAACAGGGTTAACCTTATACTAAAATAGACTATTATCAAGAGCATTTATCTACTTAATCGTGCGCCATTACGCTATACATGACCCAAACATCGTTCCATATACAGTGCGTATGTGCTCCTAATAATGATAATAATACGACGTGAAACTGCTCTAAAATATTCCAAAACATATTGTATAGAAATAATAACGTAATTGTTAATACTTTTAACCTTAAAACAGCCCTGCTGGAATCTCGGGGGTAAGCCGCGATGAGGCGATAAAGCTAAACGTTGTGCCCCATGGCATAATGTGAAACAGCCATTAAAAACAGGGAAACCTATATAGAATAAAGTGTATTAATAACAAATCAGAAACTAAATACGAATCAAAGCGCTGAATGGCTGTTGGCAAGACAAAGGGAAGTTTCTTCTTCAAGAAACAGTTAACCGCATGAACATTTAAATGGGCATCAGCATAAAAACTTCATATTTTTATAACATATAATAGTATATTTATATAATCGTAGCGAAGGCCGGAAAAGGGTACACGCGCGCGTTTCACATCCTTTTGTTTGGTTTGTATACGGGAGTCGAAGTGCTCATTGCCATATGATGGTGGTGTCGGTTCCGTTTCCGATTTATATAGAACCCGTTGTTTTAAAAGCGCTAGGTTTGCTGTTGTTATTGTTGTTCTTGTTTGTGTGGTTGTTAAGACTGCTGATTGTGTAGTATTATTTTTTTGTTTCGATGTTGCTAAACTTGCTGTCTTACAACATATTCTTGGAGCTGTTGGGTTGTTGTTGTTGTTGCTGTGATGATGGCGGTTGCTTTGTTGTTGTTTGTTTATATTTTTCTGGAAGTTATGAATTACCTGTTATGCGCTTGCTTGGCCTTAAAGAACCCAGATTGAGATTCAGATGGTGAGTCCGCCCTTTTTCGTTAATGGGTGATGCGCAAGTCTCGGTGATTTTTTTTCCCAATAAAAGATATTTGTGAAAATTTGTCTCCTCATAATACATACAAATACAATGCGAAAAAAATAAATAAACATAGGGTCACCGGCCTTGTTGGGATTTTATTTCCAATATTTGCAACATGCACTTTCGAATTTAAACTGCTAAATGTCTACTTATTTCAAAACCGAATATAATCACGAAACCTGTCAGATTTCGGTAGTTTTAAAGCTTTAGTACGCTAATTTATATAAAAAGAGACATACACATTACACATACAACACAGAAATGTTAATTGTTTAGTGTTTTTTTTATATATTATTATATCGTCAACAACTATGATATGTATTCAACATGTGTTAATTAGTTCCAGAAATTTTGCATTTGATTAGGTTGAATTGTGATTTTTGTAAAATACGAACAACACATATTGACCATTTTGACGGAGTTTGTTTACCTGAATAATTGACAAAACAGGATGTTGGTTCTCTCAACGACGTATCAATATACGTGCCTCTTTTTTGGAAAACTGGACTTAATGCATGTGCGTATAGCGTCGTCCCAGATTATCCTGCGCGGTCCACACAGGCTAATCAGGGGCGACACTTTCCGCCTAAAATACATTTTCGTTTAGAAGAGACTTCCATTAAACGAAAAATACCATAAAAGCCGAAAGTGTCGTCCTTGATTAGCCTATGCGGATCGCGCAGGCTACTCAGGGAAGACACTTTACGCACATGCATTAAGTCAAGTTTTCCCAAAACGAGACTCAAACAGTCAATGGTTCATTACCTAAGTCCACCGCATTTGCCATGTAAGGTATTTTAGCGATATTTTATTTAAAAGAAGTGAAGCGATCTACATAAACTTCACATACCGATAAATCACGTTAGGTTCAATATGTGAGTAAATGTATTTCATAGTTTATTGTCAGGTCCGTACGTGTCTTTACGACGTTATTCCGAGGGAACTTGCTCATTTGACCTTTCAGGGGACATTTTTAAATTTGAGCCAAAATAGGTCAAATTTATCCGGGCTCTCCGGATATTCGCCAAAGAATTGGAGCCAAAAAAAAACACCACTGCAGGGTTCCGTTGGCCAATGACACCTTTATGTGCAATGGTATACATATACCTTTTCCTGCATATTTGGAAACATTTCGCATAGTTGGTATAGTAAAAATAGTAAGCGTTTTTAAATGCCGAATTTGCGTTAAAATGACCACGACGAACCTTAAATCCGCCACCCCCGTTAACAAAATTCCAACTTCCTGAAAATAATATTTGTCATGTTATCTGTTTTCAAAAGCAACTTGCGTTTACTTCTTTACGAAAAACAACAACATATGTTTATAAGGCGCTTATTTCCTAACCGTTTAAAGGGACTTGTTCACAAATTTTGGCATGTTATGAAGTTTGTCATTAAATGATTTAAATTGATAAATGTAAACATCGGAAGTAAATAGCTCCAGTATAAACCAAGAACAAAATTAAAGAAAGATAAAAAAATTAGTAAGCCACACCGGGGCTCGAAGCACTGACCCTTGGAGTAAAAGTCTAGCAATCCTCGTAATGTCACAAATTATAACAATAACAACAGAACTACCCAAATTATTCAATCTTTTTGCGTTTGTAACGATTTATAATTGAAAGGTTTTTAAAGCGTCAAAAGATGCATATAATGGATATTTTAGATAATAGCTAACCTTAAAATCTGAGAAATGTGCCTGCAAAAAAAGTTGGTTGGCATTTATTAGGCATGGCTTCTTTTTATGTTTTTTGGTATCTACATACCCTCTGCTGAAATGTAGAGGGTATGTCACCTTCTCAGTTGCTTGACATCCTTTAAATTAGATCAAAGGTCAATGGGTACAGTTTTCAGTTATTTAGGAGATGAAATACATCTCATTGTAATTTACAACCAAAATTGAAAGTTTAAGGCAGTAATATTGTCTGAAAATGAACCTGCTTGGATCTAATTAAATTTTTACCTATTCTAGTGTTCACTTAAATAGGTCAAAAGGTCATTTAGTGTACTTTTATGCAAAAATAAACATAACAACTGGCATTGAAAATGAACAGAATAAAATATTATGTTCAAAAATAATTTTTTAAACAATGGAATAGTTTTTGCTATTTTTGTTTAATTCTATAAACATATTTGTACAGTAAAAAGAAAAAAATAAAGGATTCATTATATATATAATGTAGTACAACGTACGCTTTAAACAAGACTGAAACTCATTTGTGTATTTCAGTATCTTATTACATTGTTTTTAATTGTACATTCTTCATCCTGTTTAATCTGCATATATCTTATACTGCTGATCTAATCCCTGTTGACTTCATGCTTGTACAGAAAACCCAATACAGAAAACAGACAGGCGTTGTAACTGAAAGTTAATGAAGAGGAAGTGCCCTTGAAAAGGAAAACGCCATTTGATTCAAGCAAAAAGTAAGACTCATTAGGGGCAATTAATTGTGATTTATGAAATATAGATATATTGGAGTGTACCCTTGATTGAAAAAATACATTTCACATTACACAAGTTATGGCATGGCAACCTCAAACAGATGACCAAGAAACTCCGAAACTAGAGTTTGTTGAAAACATTGATAGCACAAAGCCCATTGACAAAGAGCTAGTGGATGTGTACCAAACCATCGAATACTCCAACATGTCAGCAAATAAGCGTGCACCGCCAACAGAAACATACAAGGCTCTTGCTATGAAAACTTGGACAATCGATACTAAAAGAGTAACAGGTGACAACGTTTTGGCCTGGCTATTTTCTCGACAGTCATCATATGTAAAACAGTTTGTACCGCTCTGGGGCGCATTTAATGAAGCAACATATCCACAAAGTCATAGTGTAACCAGACCAGGAATGCTACCTATTCTGTGTGCACCGGCGGATTAGTACGACACAATCGTAACTATCATAAATAGATTTGAAGGAATAAGTAGGCACGTTAGACAGAAATACACTGTTATAACTGCTGACTAGCCATTATACAGCAAATGCAAAGAAATAGTATGGGCAAATAAAGAACGTTACAAGAATGTTATTTAAATGATGGGAGGACTTCATGTATGCTTCAATTTCCATCACGACATCGGTCAACATATGGAATGTTCAGGATTGGAGGACGTATTTCTTGAAGTAGGTTTATTTGGACCAAATGCTGTTACTAAGGTTATGGATGGAAAGGCGTATTATCGTGCGGTTAGGGGCAATATGCTTGCATATGAGGCTATTTGGAGGTTAAAGTTAATATATTTTCGTCAGTGGTTAAGATCTAAGGAAGAAGAAATCACAGAACTTGAACATGAAGTAAGAAAGTTAGAGGTTGCTTTTGAAATGAAAAGTCGCTTGAACCAAGATGATATTCGTGAAGCAAATGATAATCTTCTTGAAGCAGTCAAGGAGAAAAAGATGAATTACTAGATAAATTCGACATAGAGAAAAGTGAAGTGAAGAACTTTTCTATCCGGAATTCCTACCTTCATTTGGTTGACATCCTTATGAAGTTCATTAAAGCCCAAAGAATAGGCGATTGGCTGTTGCATATTGAAGCCTTTTCCGAGATGCTACCGTGGCTAATGGTTTAAGACCACACAAACTATGCCCGTTGGGGTCCAGTATATGTAGCAGACATAAAAGCATTAGAATATGCAGTACCTGAAGTGTTCAAAGAATTTATTGAAGGTCACTTTGAAGTCAGGCTGAAGGAAAAAGCATTTAACGGAGTACCTGTCGACCAAGCTACTCAGTGGATAAACAGAATGTGTAAAACGACAGGTTGTATTATTGGAATAACAAGACAGGACCAGGCAAGAGATAGGTTCTGTATTACGTGGTCAGTAAGATCTGAGGTGTCCAATAGTACCATAAAATTGTTCAATCAACATGATGACGACGAAGATATTGGAATATTCAAGAATATAGAAGATGGAACTCGTTCGAGAGTTTCTTCAGAGGAAGAGTGTATCAAGAAAATGATGCAGCTCTTTGGTTTATATGATATATACGGAGTGCATGAAGAGGAGAACAGACTGTTCTCAATAGCATCTAAAGACGTTGCAACTAATGATATCAGAGATGGTTAATTTACCTGTGAAAGTCATGATAAAACATTACTTAAGGCATTTGCAGAGCAAAGGCTGAAAGAGCAGAATGTTGAATTGTATGCTCCTATTCAAAAGGTACAGTCCAAAACATTTGCATACCTCTATAAAGAGACAGTCAGTGAAACCAGGAATTGACAAAGATTTTAAAGCTGATAGAAAGCTTATACAGAGATTTTTTTAATGCAGCTAATTCATGGATAGCCGTAGAAACAGCATCTGTACTAGAACATGAACTTTCTTATGTGCCATTATCATTTGCAAAGGCTAGTGGGAAAATGCATGAAACCCAGAAATCAAACATACTCCAAGTTCTTACAAAGGACAATGATATAGTGACGCCTCAAGTTGTTCCGACAACGACTGATGCAACATGTGCAATAATTGATGGACACGCGCTAATACAGAGTTTAGGTAAGCCTAAGGACTGTCAAACATTTGGACAATATGCAACTGTTTTTGTAACAGCTGTTGTAAGGCATTTCAGCACAAACACTACCCGAGTTGATGTGACTTTTGATCGATACTTTGGAAGTAAATCTATCAAAGAAGCAACAAGAGTTAAGAGGAAAGGAAAGCGTCGACCTATTAGGAAGCTCATAACAAGTCCAAACGTTCCTCTTCCACAAATCCACAAATATGGGAACAGTATATCACACACGATGACAATAAAGCAGACTTGGCTGAATTTCTCTCAAACGAATTGCTAAAACAATCAGAAAATCTTCCAGCAGGATCAGCTATAGAAGTAGGAGGTGGATGTCCAGGTGATGTTGATTCAAAGTCAAGTACATTTAATGCGACAAACCTATGTGTAAATCATGAGGAGGCAGATACGCGGATGATATTGCACTAAAGGGACGCTATTGATAGAGGCTACAAGCGTTTAGAAGTATATTGTAGAGACACTGACGTTCTGCTCTTGTTAATATACCACCTTGGAGCTGACGCCGAGGTATATATGATATCTGGTACAGGAAAACAAAGAAAATGTTATCCTGTGCACACAATATCTGAAAAACTAGGTGACAATGTCAGAAGGAACATTTTGGGGTTTCACGCATTGACAGGATGCGACACCACGTCTGCTCTAAATGGAATAAGTAAGAAAACCGCCTGGGTGAAGTATATCGCACAACCTGATACATTGGAGGGTGTTGGTAGAGATGGTGATGCTCTAGCAGTTTCTAAATTTCTGTGTGTGCTGTATGGCTGCTGTCAGGACCACCCACCAAACATTGACACATGTAGGTATCGGTTATTTTTGAAAGCCAGGAAGAGTTTGGATTTGTTACCCCCTACAAATGATGCGCTTGAACTTCACATTAAAAGGGCAAATTATCAGGCAAAGATATGGCTAAATGCCACAGATACGANGGAAACAGAACTCCTATGTTCTGATAACAGTTGCAGATAAAATATCATAATTAAGTTCATACAACACTGGACATGACAAATGTGAATGCACGGTCATTTCAGTCTCTAACAATAAATATGTGATTTTATTTATTTTTTCATTTTGTGTACAAGATGAGAATGCTACATTTGAAGATGCAGCGGGTAAGTGCTAATGCAATATTTCTTTTTGCAAACTTTAATAGTAATCAAGTTATCGATGTTGAGAATTTAACAGACAGGGGTTCAATTACTGAATATTTAGCCTGATCGTACTATATTTCATTAAAATGAGCAAGATTTGTTAGATTTAATGATTTCTCTTTAAAACTTTTTTACCATATAAGTAAACACCACCAAGAAACATACTTTTAACGGATATTCTATGTACATTTATAAAAGGAATTCCATGTGTCGTATTCGAATATTTAATATGATAGAATAGTTGTAAAGTGAAATTATTAAAACTAACAGAACTTGTACATTTTTTATGAAATATATCTTGATTGGGCTGCATTCAGTAATTGAACCCCACGCAGCCTGCGTTCAAGTACAACTTTATTTCAAATACAATATGACAGCAAGTATTAAGCCTGCATTAAGATGCGTTTAAATATGTTTGTAAATTTTAAAATTTACATTTACATTTAAATTTTATTATTTTGATGTTAATACATCAAATTTTAGTAACCAGTATGCAAAATCATTGATTATCACTGTTTATGTTTAATTAATTCAGATTTGCTGCAGATATCATAAGAATGAAATTCGCAAGGACTTTTGAAGTGTTTAATGTTGAAAACTGTGATCAAAAATACATATATTGTGAAGACTTTTTTTGACTTGTTAAAACAGAAAGGTAATAGTGTGAAGAAATTTAATGTAAAGAGAAGACTAAAAGGATATAAAGGGGGAATAGACACAGTTTGTTGTAGAGAGGTGGTTAGTGTACAATCTATAATCAAATATATATTTAATTACGCAGAATCGTGTACAGGATGTAAATTACTTGCAACTTGTGTTGGACAGGAGCTTGTGGGAAATCAAAAGAAAAACGAAGCTACACAATCATCGTTTGACCTTTACCAGAAAATAGCAAAATTTGATTTCAAACAATAAAAATTTCCAAATGAAAATATCAAAATAGAAGAGTCACATTAGTAGAACACCATAAATCATCATTTACATCACTTGAGTGGCAAACGATATGTTGGTTCGAATACCACTTTACAAAATCAGCAAACTATATATCGCGTGAGTATGAAGACGTTATTTCCCTGAAATATTCTAAGTTTGAGTGTCTTGTGGGAGCCACGGAATGGGCTCAGACACTAAAAGGCATAACCCCAAAGAACATAAAGGACACCTTGTGTCGGATGGAAAAATCAAATTTTGAACATAGTGTAGAGGTAAATTGCGAAAAGACACATATTGCCCATACACTAGATAATGACATTCTCTCTGTTTTACAGAAGTATTGTGGCAACAAAATACATAACATAGTCACATTTGACACAAATCATTCAGTCAAAAACAATTCCATCCAGATTGTTATTGAAATTTGTGATCCCAATCTTGGATTTGAGCATGGCGATATATGTAAACGAGTGTTTTACTTTGTACAACGACGACATTTTGTGAATGCTGAGACAATATTTTTAGTGTTTAAGGACAGTTTGAATGATTTCTATTCTTGTGGTGATATTGCCAGGTTTCATTTAAGGGATGAATTAGAATCAGGGCGGTTCAAGGATATTTTTATTACATGGCATGCTTATGACCTGATAGACAGTGAAACACAAACGCATGAAAACGGTAGCTGTGAATCGTGCTTCCAGAGCATTACAATTCGGCCTCTGTCGCTGCGGCAATTTGACATTCTGCAAGAGTGGTACTTGGAAATTCCTCCAGAAATACAACTTCTACTTGAAGTATTTGTTAACAAAAGGTCTCTAATCAAAGCCAAGGATTCAACAATTTTTGTGAACCAAAAATTGGAAAAGTTATATCGCTTGTATGAGGGATTATTACATGTGTACAACAAACATTTCATAGGTATTTTTCAACAAGCAAATACTGACAGTCTGTTGATAGAACATAAGCATGTGAATTCTATTTTCGATATTACAGCACAATCTGGAGCAACAACCTGCTTGTCAGTAGCTGAACAGAAATTAAAGAAAATGCAAATGAAGATTTGTGCTACTACAATACATATTTGAAAAAACATGAGCTATCATACATGTCCACCACTGGGCCCAAAGACCAAGCACGGCTCAGGGACTGTCATCTCATACTTATGCTTGACAACCTTGTTCGGCACCAGAGAAAAATTATTTGTATTCTCTCATCTGATTTTGAAAAAAAGTAGATCTATTAGCGGGATGGGCAGCTTTATTTTTTTTTTTAATTGTCAAAACCAAAGTATAAGGATGGACGTGGCAGGGGCCGTATAAGTTGGTGACGCAAAAAAAAGTTCTCTCTCGCTTTATATGAGATGTCAAACGTTACATTGCAGTCTCATTTGGGTTCATTTAACACTATAGCGAATTTTGTTATTTTATATCGTATGTCACCTGTTATGTATAACTCAATCGCTTTTGTAATATAATTTCGATTGAATAATTAACTACTAGAAGCTTGGAAACATATTTGATAATATGGCAAAGTGCAGAGGTTAATATTTTGTGGTATTTACTAAATTCAGTTTCTCTTACAACTTATTATATGTTTTTTTAAACTGAAATTATATTCCACATTTTTCACTTGTTATGAACTAAATACAAGAAATCAAAACTTTAAAATAATATGTTAAATATTAGTAGTATCTATTTATCGTTTTGTTTAAAAAGTACAACTTACTAGAAGTACACTGTGGCAAAATAACATACTTTAACCCAACAACTGTATATAACTACTGTATAATATTGAATGTTTATTGTGAAATTGTTTTCATTGTACATCCGTGTAACATCATTTATTAATTTAAATTGGATATTAAATTGTTCTAAAACAATTTCTTTGGTTTCGAATTCCTGCACATTTCATGTAAAATATACTCTGAGATCTGGAGAAACGCAATTTTCCAGAAAATGTCTGCTTGATAAGAGCATCTGGTAATTGGTTTTTGCCCTAAGTAAGAAATATGCCAGCATGCTAACTGTCTTTATGGCATGTTGATTATACGCTAATAGGACCCTGCTGATAAGCCTCCCTCGGAAGCATGTTCAAGATTAACAACCTCAGTGCCCATCCAAGTAGGATACTTGAAAATCATGGATAAATATATTCACGATATGGAATCATATGGCCAAAAGGTTAAATGCGCGACGAAATATATTTTATCATATTACCAGATGAAATTCGATAGGATAACAACGATCGTATAAACTTGAGCTATATACTATCGCTATTTTTAGATCATTTTTGGGTTTTTCCGAAATTGGAAAATCTGTTTTTGTCAACTACACAAGTACAAAATCGTCGAAAAATGCGATATTTGATAATTATTAATGGAAAAAGGGAGAAAATAATAGGATACATAGAATATTATGTGAGTTTTGGATAACGATCAAGTTTATCATGCTCGGCTAAAACCATGGTAGCGCTNCAAGAGTGGTTCTTGGAAATTCCTCCAGAAATACAACTTCTACTTGAAGTATTTGTAAACAAAAGATTCCTATTCAAAGCCAAGGATTCAACAATTTTTGTGAACCAAAAATTCGAAAAGTTATATCGCTTGTATGAGGGATTCTTACATGTGTACAACAAACATTTCATAGGTATTTTTCAACAAGCAAATACTGACAGTCTGTTGATATAACATAAGCATGTGAGTTCTATTTTCGATATTACAGCACAATCTGGAGCAAAAACCTGCTTGTCAGTAGCTGAACAGAAATTAAAGAAAATGCAAATGAAGATTTGTGCTACTACAATACATATCTGAAAAAAAACATGAGCTATCATACATGTCCACCACTGGGCCCAACGACCAAGCACGGCTCAGGGACTGTCATCTCATACTTATGCTTGACAACCTTGTTCGGCACCAGAGAAAAACTATTTGTATTCTCTCATCTGATTTTGAAAAAAAAAGTAGATCTATTAGCGGGATGGGCAGCTTTAATTTTTTTTTTTAATTGTCAAGACCAAAGTATAAGGATGGACGTGGCAGGGGCCGTATAAGTTGGTGACGCTAAAAAAAGTTCTCGCTCGCTTTATATGAGATGTCAAACCTTACATTGCAGTCTCATTTGGGTTCATTTAACACTATAGCGAAATTTGTAATTTTATATCGTCTATCACCTGTTATGTATAACTCAATCGCTTTTGTAATATAGTTTCGATTGAATAACTAACTACTAGTAGCTTGGAAACATATTTAATAATATGGCAAAGTGCAGAGGTTAATATTTTGTGGTCTTTACTAAATTCAGTTTCTCTTACAATTAATTATATGTTTTTTTAAACTGAAATTAAATTCCACATTTTTCACTTCTTATAAACTAAATACAAGAAATCAAAACTTTTAAAATAAAATGTAAAATATTAGGAGTATCTATTTCTCGTTTTGTTTAAAAAGAACAACTTACTAGAAGTACACTGTGGCAAAATAGCATACTTTAACCCAACAACTGTATATAACTACTGTATAATATTGAATGGTCATTGTGAAATTGTTTTCATTGTACATCCGTGTAACAACATTTATTAATTTAAATTGGATATTAAATTGTTCTAAAACAATTTCTTTGGTTTCGAATTCCTGCACATTTCATGTAAAATATACTCTGAGATCTGGAGAAACGCAATTTTCAAGAAAATGTCTGCTTGATAAGAGCATCTGGTAATTGGTTTTTGCCCTAAGTAAGAAATATGCCAGCATGCTAACTGTCTTTATGGCATGTTGATTATACGCTAATAGGACCCTGCTGATAAGCCTCCCTCAGAAGCATGTTCAAGATTAACAACCTCAGTGCCCATCCAAGTAGGATACTTGAAAATCATGGATAAATATATTCACGATATGGAATCATATGGCCAAAAGGTTAAATGCGCGAAAAAATATATTTTATCCTATTACCAGATGAAATTCGATAACAACGATCGTATAAACTTGAGCTATATACTATCGCTATTTTTAGATCATGTTTGGGTTTTTCCAAAATTGGAAAATCTGTTTTTGTCAACTTCACAAGAACAAAATCGTCGAAAAATGCGATATTTGATAATTATTAATGGAAAAAGGGAGAAAATAATAGGATACATAGAATATTATGTGAGTTTTGGATAACGATCAAGTTTATCATGCTCGGCTAAAACCATGGTAGCGCTAGGCAAGCCTCGCGATACCAATGTTCTAAGCCTCGCATGATAAACTTGATCTTTATCCAAAACTCACATAATATTCTCTATTTGAGAGGCTCTGTGAGCCAGCTTCATAATTATACCGCACTCCGAAACACCTGTTTATATGAGCATGGCCGTGCATTGAAATTTTAACTGAATAGCACCAAAACCCGTTTAAATTTTAATCAAGTCATCTACGTGTTCGGCTGATATAGCAAATAAGCAGAACACGTTATTAATGCCCTAGTATGTGAGATGCGTTGCTATTTAATAAAGCCACACGCTAAATGTTAATAAAATATTTATAGGCTACATACGTAAACAATTTTTTTTAATATGATAAAACGATCCAGTGACAACTTGCAGTTCTTTTCAACTCATTTGAATATTGTATGAATACATATGAATTATAAAATTCCATAAACATTATTAACCTGTATATTATTTTCTTTCGCATTTGAACGCGGTTAACACAATACATTTGTTTCCACATTAATGCAATAATGTCGATTTCTTAATTTAAAAATCCTTAAGGAAGTGAAGAACAATATATAAAACGGTTAAGACGTGTATCAAACATATACACTCGTTCACACGGCTTATTAAAATAAATTTTCTAAATAGTTTAAGAAAACACAAATAGCGAAACAAATCATTCATACATGAAAAACAGCATGTGCATAAAACAGGCAAATACATCACAGAGCAGGATTTGATAAAAGCCACGATTAGTTGAAAACCAAAAACAGCATGTGCATAAAACAGGCAAATACATCACGGATCAGGATTTGATAAAAGCCACGATTAGTTGAAAACCAAAAACAGCATGTGCATAAAACAGGCAAATACATCACAGAGCAGGATTTGATAAAAGCCACGATTAGTTGAAAACAAAAACAGCATTTGCATAAAACAGGCAAATACATCACGGATCAGGATTAAATAATAGCCACGGTGAGTTGAAAATGCCCCTCTGACCACTTCCGTTTAAACCCGGAATATTATCGAGCAATTCACGGGCTCCGTCATTTATTAACCTCACATTATAATTATTAATTCACGAGAAGCACCAGAACTTTGTATTAACGTTCATACGGCACTATCAAAGAAAGCAAAATTATGCTTGTTTCATAAATTGTAAATTCCCTATTAGTTTTGATAAATGCAAGAAATCCCCTGAAGGATTAAACTTTGTTCAAACACCTTGTTAATAAAGAAAAAACAGTAACAATGTGTACATGTTGTTCCCGAAACCGGCATGGCCCTGTTATAAGCAAAGCTATTTTTGTATTTATCCTGTTATTTCAGCGGATTGATTTTCTAACTCCAGAGTGTGGAGTGACTGTTGCGTTTAGAAATCAAATTAGTTGAGGACAACAGTAGTATAACTCTTTGTCCGTGGGAAACCTTTTCCACAACGTGTCAACGCAGCAACTTTCTCGTATCAAGTAATGGAAACGGATATGACTATTTGAATATTGCTATTGGAAAAGAAAGACGGGTGTCGGTATAAAGAGCAGAAATATAAAAGAATGTATGTATTACTGGAAAGATCGCACTGTAAGTGATTCGACACCATTTAACAATCTAAATGTGTAGCAACACAATTGTTTATACATTCTTACGAACAAGTTTGTTTAATGTATTCGTAATGTCAATATATTTTGTGGTTAATCAACACTAAAACATAAATATGAACTTGGATTTTTTCTTAAATTCTTCTCGTACAGTGTTAATGGTACCGTAAATCAAATTTTGTTTATTTTTATGATATTCATAACGGTCAAGTTGCACTAGGCCGAAACATAAATGTTATACTCGTTTGTTGCAGAACTAAAATTTGTTAATGTTTCAAATGACAATTTGCAAAAAAAAGTTTGTTACATGTATAAAGAACTTTATATTATTCAGTTCATGTAATTACTATGTCAAAATAATAAACGTCTTAGTCATTATTACTTTTAAAAGGATACGAAATCTAGAACGAAATATACGACCTTGAGCAATGTCGCTGCAACAATGCCGTTCCGTGGCAAAGTGAACAATTGAGTCGCATTCTAAGAAAACTGGGCATAATGCATGTGCGTAAAGTGTCGTCCCAGATTAGCCTGTGTAATCCTCACAGGCTAACCAGGGAAGACACTCTCCGCTTTTATGACATTTTCGTTTAAATGAAGTCTCTTCTTAGCAAAAATCCAAGTTAGGCGGAAAGTGTCTTCCCTGATTAGCCTGTGCGGACTGCACAGGTTAATCTGGGAAGACACTTTACGCACATGCGTTATGCCCAGTTTTCTTATAACACGACACAGTGAACAATTCATTCCGTGGAGTCAACGGCCAACCAGTATTTCTGTTTCAAATCCGGGATCCTATGCGGTCATCCGACAAGTTCCTCATTCGTGGTTTATATTGAACATCTTTTACAGTGTGATGGTGTTTGTTAATGTGTTCATGAAGTAGACGTCTATGAAAGCAATACTCAATGGTGTCAGGAAAAGGCACAGTTATACAAGTTATATTTTAAAAATCAAATATGGGTAACACGTGCGATATTGCGTTGGATATTATATCCTAGACACATAATAAAAGCAAACTCGAGTAAAAGGCTGGTTACATGTCTCATTTTATATTGGTTAAAGTTTCAGTTAAATATGTGGAATATCTTTTTATTTCTAGGTGTTTTGCGTATCATATTTATTCAAAGAATGCAGCAATATGTGATCGAATTATTACTAGAATATGTGAAGTTATTTAACGATTTTTATAAAAAAAACAAGAATACAATTTAAACAATGTTTATATTATACTTTAAAATAATGTATGCAAACAATACACGTATTAATATGTTTTGGTTGGTTTATGATAAAGCCAATCTTACAGAGAAACTTGTACCCAGTTACGGGGTGTTTTCCAATATGAGACCCTTTTTGAGGGTCGTTTAAAAATTGAGGGGTGTATTTACAACTCCACAATTTTAGACACCTTTTTTCCCATTGTAAACCTTACAAACATTATTTTGGTGAAATATGGCAACAACTACGTTTTTTTTTATCATAAATATATATAAGAAATATATATACGAACACACATTTTAATTGGTATAAAAGTGTTGTTTGTGCGTATTTACGTTTTGTTACATAAATTTAATTCGCAAAAAACGGGAATATACACTCGTTATATGAATTAATATAAACAGATTATGCGGTAATACACTCGAACTACAGTTGGTATTTGCGAAGGTTTATGTTTACGCGACAATCTCCATTTTTATGGATGGAACGGTTTAATAAATAAACACATTTCGAAAAGCGGATGCGAAAGAAAAAAAAATGATTAAGTTCAACAAATTACAAGTCAGTAATTGATTTATGCTATTAGAATGCATCACAATTAATCGCTTAACACAATATCATGTTCCGATTTACCGACAATATGTGTAACGTTTCGTTCATTGCCAAAGAAGACCGAGCATTTGTTCTGACACTTGAAGTAGGAAACCATACAAATTGGGCGAAACATTTTTCCTACAAAATACAAATAAAGGTTTAATATAATTATTTAACATGTTGTAATGAAGCATGAGATTTCGTCTAAAATAAAAGAAAAAAATAATCAAACTGATTGAAGAGCTGTATTACTGGTAAATTCAAAGTTCGAACCATTTAGCTTCATTAAAATATTATGAGATAAGATTTACATATGTACTTTATGGAAATTACACTTCCTGAAATATTGTATTTAATGTTTTAGAAACACGAACCACCTCTGTATATAAAAACCTTGTCTGTTAACCTTATACTATTGGTATATATGATACAGTTGCTAAGAAAACTTGATTTGTGTATAAAAAAGTATTACATTGAAACTAAAAAAGTTCTTTAAAATATGCAGGTCATTCATGTGTGAGTTCTTTAACGACATTAATATCGTGTAAATGCCTTTACAGAGCTATGAGCTATGTTTGTCATTTGAAATTCAGGTCTCATGATGTGTTTTAACAAGTCAGGTTACAAAAAAGGTGATTAAACCAATACGTGTTGGAAATATAATTTTTAGTATACATAAAGAACTTCATTTAAATTATGAATCGTTATATAATTAATAAAATTGTACTGCACACGTACACAAATAATGTGTATTATGTGAAAAGATGATATTTGATATTGAAACAAAACATTCGTAAAGCAAAAACAAAGAAGAGACATATGTGCGTATTCGTTCAAAAGAAATATTAATTTTAAGTGGTTCACGTCTTCTTTTTAAACAAATCCCGAAAAGGACGCCATTTTTTTCAACGTTTACAGGGCGCGTTGCAGCAGGGACGTCTGTATCACAGCGTAGTGAACAATGATTATCAATGGTATAAACTGTCACCGGTTGTGTTTATCCGAATTCCTTGTTTAAACGATTACGTATTTGACTTGCCGTTTGAATACTATGTCTGCCACTGACCTCAGTTCTGCTGTTTGCGCTATGGCGAATCACTCATGTGATAAATACTTTAAATGCTCAACATAATGAGTATATCGACATTCCTATTTAGCCTGGGAATGTAGCATTAACACTAGGGAAATCAGACGAAATAAATGCCACGGGAAAGATATAAATGTCAACCGTTGGTAGCGGGTAATCATGTATTACTATTAACACAACATTATTAGCAAAGCATGTATAGATTGCATTGCTTATCCAATAATAAGTTGAATAAAATTATGACGGAATGTTCGTTACCCTTTATCATAATGTTTGATGTTAACGTCAACAACATAGCACATACAATTTGTAAAGGCAAAGTGCGCGTAATGATATTCAATATATGGGATTGTAACATATGGGAATAACATAAAAACGACATTCATCATATTCTAATATGGTTAACTAATGTTTTGCTTATTGAAAATGTTTTTTGCAAAAGCTGTCCAGTATTCGGGGAGTAAAATATTAATTATAAATTATAAAGTGTCCTCGACACCTGTGTCAATTACGGTCTGTTGCTTCTTTTTATTGTTTACACAGTGCGTTTAGAGGCCCGGGGTAGAGTATACAGGTCATTTTGTCAAAGAATATTCCTATTGTATGATGGTCGGATAGTTATTTATAAAACAAGTCATGAAACCATTCACCAATTATTTGGTAAGAATGGTTTAACCAATATTCGTCAAATAAAAACAGTAAAGAATGTATAATACTGGACTTACAATACTAAACACACGCCTGTCTTATTGCATCTAAGGAAGAAAACATAAGTTTAAGCATTAAAAGCAATATGTTATATATCGGCCGTATGTGGTTACATTTTAATATTTTCAATGAAAGCATTTCAGTTCCACCCCAAAACACGATCTTTGTTACAATATAACTTGCACAAAATCGTATTTATATAACCATTGGTGTATACGATTGCCAAACGTTACCAAATCGTGTGTTTTTTTCTGAAGACTATAAAATTAACATTAACCTAAAATTATATTAAATAAAATGTGTAAACCCCATCTGCGTTCACGCAGGGTAACGTTCCACCTCGTACAAGAAAGACCTAAATCGAGAAACCCGATCTTGATGATCGCGACTGAAAACATTTAAACAAAGTCAACGGATCAATCGTTGACTCATTCGACACGTTTCCCAAAGAAAAATATGTAATCGATTCTGAAATCGAGATCACATCGTGTTCAACCATGGCATCTATAGTTAACTCTCAGGCATAAACAAAAATCATGTACGTGTGTCCGATCATGTCGGATCGCACGACAAAGGGATACTGGAATAAAGAACGAAAAACACCACATTCTATTACGGTGTGTTGCGATCTCAAAAGTCAATTGTTGATTGCCATTCAAGTCACAGGGCATACTTCAGTCAGCACTAGAGCGTTTAATGTTACGGTTATTATATATTTTTTCAGATCAACGGGTGTGTTGTATTGTATAGACATTTTATGATATAGGATATGTAGATATTGTAAGACAAACTCATATTCTCAACGACTGACACTTCATTTTCACCAATTTTGGCCTCACTTTTCGATAATCAAATTTTGACACAATTCCCAAAAGTAAGAAATGTAACGTAAACGTTAGAGAAAATTGACATTTAACAAAACATATGATTAACAATGAAGTTGCCTATAGCAAAAACACATATTCTTGCTAATGTGATTCTAAAAGAAAGGTAATGCCTCATAATTCATCAATAAAACGGGTTAAATGTATCAAACTTATGTTTTTTTTTTATTTAAAAAAGAAGAACATTTATTCGGTTATAAGTTTTTTACAATCATTTGTTTATAATCATATATCAATATTCTGAAGTACGTAATCTTTGAACTTATATGTATGCTTGATATACACACTTGGCATTATTTATGCTGTGCAAAAAGTTTTTGTATTAAAAAGCACAAGACAACAGAAACTGTTANTATATATATATATATATATATAAGAATAACAAGTTTCTCTGTAAGATTGGCTTTATAATAAAATATTTGTTTTGTCATTTTATATTTGTATATATGTATATAACTTATCAATCAAAAATGCACACCAAATGCGACCTTGTGCTATACAAGTCACACAAACCAATCAGTAAAAGAAACAGGTATTCGCGCAATTTATACATTGTTGTTATTGTTGAGCTTCCACGATTGATGCACCATAAGCTGTCAGTAAAACGAAGTTCAAATTTAAATCATATGACCTGTAGAAACTTATAGATTAAGTTTCCGATTCATGGTTTTATATTTCAGTACGTAAGTATGCGCGTTATTTTTCCAATCGCTGCTATGGAGCCCCTGGGATAAACAACCACAAGTCGGAGCAATTTATTTTCGGGTTATTGGCTATTTGGTGGAAGTTATTGTACGTTGGAGAAAAAAAGAGAAATTTGGTTCGCACATTATTTGTCACGATGGAAATTCTGGAACAGATTTAATACCTTGATTGGTGACAATGTTTACGAGGGCCTGGTCCCATTTTCATATACCAGTTAGGGAAGTTCTAAGGAAATTGATTGAATTCGTAAAAAGTCTCGAGTCTCTTACAAATACGATTACGGGTATGTTTCAATGTGGGTTAGTGCAACAATAATGACGTTTGAAACATGCTTATATTCAACAACATTACCCAAAGGATGATACTTGTTTGAAAATCCAATGACATGTATACGCCATTACTTGAGATACATGTATGTTCAGAATTTCACCTTTTTGTGATGAATGTTTTATATTGGGTAATAAAAACAAAATAAAAAATGTCCCAAGTGTACTGGTTTTATATCGAAATTTTGAAACAAAAGTTGTTCTTAATTTATTATTTAAACATTAAAAAATATCCATATGAGATTTTCATTCAGATCCAGTGTGATTTTCAAGCAATTAATATTTCTTTTTTTTTCATAGAATATAATCAAATCGTTATGTGTCTTTCCTTCACGGAAGTAAACTAGTATTGGTTTCTTTATTCCTCGACAAAAGCCTTACTTTGTTTTCCAATATATTTTTTAAACGTATGCGAAATTGTTTGATTTTGTATCCCTTCAATCAATGCTTGTATGTGTGAGCCATAACCATTCACTATCAAACCCTTCAAAATTATGTTGCTTTCGGTAACTTATGTTTTCAAATGTACACATTTGCAAAAGAAAATTGTAAAATCAATTTGTATTTGATTTTTTTCCGCAACTTATTATCAAAGACATTACACACACAAAAAAACTTTAAACTTGATAAAACCCTATTACTTGTTGCCTGGTGAGAAACGTGTTGGCCCGAGTGAACATAAAATGTGTATACACATCATTTGTATGTGTAAGTACCCATACATGGACATGGTATGTCACTTTTATTTTTAAAGTGACACTTTTTAAGACAATACATGATACAAATAACTGTTAAAGCATTTCTTCAGCAGCCGGTATAATATCCTTAAACATAGTCTACCAAACATGTTTGTTCATGTGTCTGAAACAAGGGTCAGCCACGGTATATCAAAATATGGACAACCATAGATCGTGAACCATCGAGACAAATTGTCGGTCAAAGATGGACTATCATGGTCGGCTAACCACGGACTACCATGGTTAACCATGTAAAGAAAAAGGCATCGGAGCCCACAACCTTGTTTATCTTTAACCATGGTTGTTCAAGGTTCATATCCTGTTTGTTCATGTTGGCCATTTTGAAAAGCACCACATCTGATCCTCCATTCAAGTCAATGATCTCAAATATTACCATGGTATACATTCTGCGTTGATAATTGTAATCCATGATCAAATAGAATGTTGTTGTATATCAGTTTCCTTGTTTAGTATTGATTATATCTTGTTGAATATTTAAAATTATTATATACAATAAAATATGATCTTCCAGTGAAATAAACGAATTAGTTTTTTATCCTTTCTGGACTTTACAGAAACGCCGTTTTTTGTGCATATGACAACACCCGGCAAATAATTATGTAATGCTTAATGTTATTTGTACTTACTTTTATTCTTGCTAAGAACGCTGACTTGAAATGCCAATAGATGTATTAAGGTTCTTTAAACTCGTTTTCACATACTGTATGTGTAGCAAAAGTATTTAAGTACACAGATTAGTAAACATGTATAAAGTGTAATATTGCAACTTAATATATGTACATGTATCTTATATGTTAAGGAAAAAAACTTGATAACTTAAAAACGACATGCGACCGTTATCACCAAATAAGATAGTGAGAGGAGATTTTTTGCAAAAAGAAATAAAGATATACGTTGATGTTTGGCTATTTTAAGGGTTCGAAATTGGTTGTCATAACTTAAAGACAGACCGAATGGGAATTAGTTGTCCAAAATGTAAGAACAAACTCTGAAATTTGGCTTGAAATACCATAAACACTACATAGAACGAATATCAGTATTTCATAACTTATTTAGTTTCTTTGATATTTTGAACATGACTGAATGGTAACCAAGTCCCCAAATGACATTATACAAATATAATGTGTGAATATTAAAATCGTAAAGGTAGACATGTGAACAGATTCGCCTGAAAAGTACCATCAGTAACATTTGGAGTATAATTATCCAACACAACACTAACTGGCATTTTGTATCACCCCACCAATTATTTTATGCCAGTTATATAAAGTGGAAGGTAATTTGAATTATTTTTTATTTCATTACTTTGGTATCGAAATATAACATATTATTTTATTAAAATGACACATTCATATGTTTAACACATAAACAATTGTTGTCATTAGTTGCTTATTAACATGTACAATTAATATGAGTTCTACAAATATCCGCATAGTGTTCAAATAATTTTTCCTCTCTAATCGTCATTTCACCCGCTTTGTCACGCTCTGTCTTCGTTATTTAATAACTTACCTATTTGAATGTTTCTATCAAGTTTTGTTTTTAATTTTTAACATTTTATCATTCTGTAAGCAGAAACAATTTGATTTAACAAAAACACTTTGAAATGCCCCTTAATTAAGTGCAATTTAAGTTAAGTTATCCGCGAGGAAGTTTTGCGTTTACTGGCCCAGGTCTCTTTTAACGTTAAGTATGTGATTGTGCTTTGTACTCTATAGTTTACAAATGAAAACATCTAGTGGGATTTAGATCTAATGTCGCTGTTTTGCTTAAGACAACTACAGTAAAAGAATTGCACTGATAAAACACAGTTGAGAACTACCATACCATCTATTCCACGCAGTCAGTAGTATAGCATCAATGTCGGATCAGATTAATACCACAAACGGTGATGATTTTGTTTATTGATCCATTTAAGAAAACTTTCCTCTAATTGGTTAAAGCACATATACAAAATATAGTGTTTCTATAAATCGTAACCATGACGAAAATGACCCGCAGTTCGTTTGATGTCTAAGTGAATTACTAAGCATTAAAGAACACTATTGCAGTGAATAGTGCTTGTCACGAACGTTTGTACAAAAGGCGACATTTCACAAGAAGATCATGGTTGCAAAGCATCAAAGACGCGCTTCTTACAGTTTCTGTTGCGACAAAATTAATTTAAAAAAAAAACATTTTGTGTAAACATATCTGCAAATTATTCAATTACAATAACTATTTATCACTTTTGTACCAAGACTCAGTTTGCATAAGTCATGACCAAAATATATTCGTCATGCAATGATCATGTCTATGATTCAAGTATAGACACTATTGGTAATTACATTTAAGCATTTATTATAAACCGTGCCGAGGATGACGCAATCACAAGTTAGCCCTTATGACAGCATTTCAAACGTATATAATATACGATGTCCTCCAACCAAACGTAGTAACATACCAATAAAAACCAGTAGCAGAGCAGCCAAGTGTTAACGTTTAGGGTGAGACATGCAATAACAAATTACAAGCAGTGCCATTACCAAACTGCATGGAAATTATTGAAGTTTGTAAAAACAGTGCATAAAACCGGTCAATCTTGGATGGCAAGTTGGAAAAAAGAAGGTCATAATCATTTCAAGCCTAATAAATTATAATTATACATATTTGAATGCGTTATAATATTATCACCCAACACTAATTGGGCATTATGATAGTGTAGCTAACATAACAAGTAATTACTCCAGTGTAATATAACGTAATTGCTGTTTGTATCAAAGGTAAATATAATGGTCACAACAAGGTCAAATTGAGATGAAGTGCACAAATAGTAACTCTTTTCGAGTTGAATTTTAATACTTGTACTAAGAATTATATTTTAGAAACTTGTAACGCCGTTTTTGAGTTGCAGAAACATAGTAACAGACAGACAGACAGAATGTTTTATTGACGTAAACTTGACAGTTTTTTTTTGTCATTTACAAATAATTCTACATATATATATAATTATATATATATCCACGTGAGTACATAAACGTGAAGCAAACTATAATATTGAGCGTGAAAGGAGTATCATACATATATAAATATCATTTAACAGAAAAAGAAAGATAACACTAATTCAAAGGTAAATAGCACGTACCTTACCTTGCAGATTCTGTATATTCAGTGTTAACTACGTTTTTGGTAATCTCTAGTTTAATTTTAATTTTAATAAAATATGTTATAACGGATCCGATAATTGGGGAAATGCACTTATACGACTTTAAAACTGGAAATAAGAAAGGGATTTGGTGGTTATTTAGAAGACCAATGCGCATAAAATCCAGCGTATCATATTATCCAATAATCGACTTCTCTCTTTTAAGTTTTAACAGAAAAAGATATTTCATTGAAATTGGTATTCACACATTTTAGAATGTTTTATATAATATAACAATAATTCACAAAGTTTGTCATAATTCTACGAGAATTAGTGGTAAGTAAGTTAACAATTCCACGTCCAGTTAAGGAGACTATTAATGTTATGTTCTGAACCTTTATGTATTATACTTCCGTCTGTGATGTTTTATTTTAACATCAAATTCCACTATAAATATATTCCTCAATACTATATTTAAGTATCATTATAGAACATTAAACTATATAAATAGGAGTCATCCCTTACCTCACCCACTATACAGCTACTATACATTTTTATATGTGCATTGTCGTCAATATTGTTCAGCAATAGTGTCAACATTCATCTTAAATTATAATTACATCATCAAGTATTTTACTCCGATGGTAATGCTTCAGGCTTGCATTAAAGAAATCGGCACTTAAGAATTAATGCATTTAAAGATAAACGTATGACACATTGGATGTTCGTATATATATGTTGTTAAAGTAACATCAAATACGTGATTGCATAACGTTAAGCTAATTCACAAGGGCCTACTTATTTCGTATTTTGACACTTAATAATTTATTAATAAGACCACACAAATCATTGTATCATTTTAAAATTGGTCTTCAATTCATTAAAATGTTAATGGTATAAAGTTTATCATGTGCATTAAACTGGTGTGTATACTAAGAAATTCCAGATTAAGATTGGGATTTGGTAAGAATTTGGACCGGCTGGACGGATCACCTCCTTGTACGAGGGAATTACCATTCAGTCTGATTCGATATATCAAATCCATTATACGTATACTATTAATAGTATTAAAAAAAACGCGACTCTTAACATCCCTATAAGTCAGAATGATTACATATATCTTACAAAACCATATATCAGGATACCAATTCACGTACGCATCTATTAAATTTTGAGCCAATTACCAAGGAAGAAGATTAATATGTTAGGCTTCTAATGACTTGAGGGGTGTGATTTCCGAGCGACAAGATTATTATGGAAATGATCACGATTTTCCATCGTTAATGGTGTCTTTTCGTCTTGTTAATGACCAGACATTGTGTTGCGTAGTGTCACCAGCACGCAATATATGGTGTTATGTAAATAGTATTATAAAAGAAACATATATACAGTATTCATGTGATCTGCATGAGAGGCAAATGAACTGTTCGAAAAGTACATACAGATTGTTACACTCAACACACAAAGTACAATGGTAAAAACGGTACATTTATTATTGAGCTTTTCTTGAGCAGATTGACTACTCCAGTTACTTGTCATGTCCCAAATTATACTAATTTGTATGAATTAATTACTATGATATCGACGATAATATTAAGTTCAAAGGTGGATTGAAAATTGTATCATTCAGGTTTTATTGTCGAATTTCAACATAATCGATTTCGACATTGCATCATCTTAGATGTTCATAGCAATGAATACTTAGACTACAAAAAGGAATTTGATTTTAAGGAAACAAGTATGTGGTTATCAAGGGCAGCATGTTCTTCTGTATAGTCAGTTTGACTTAAACTCACACTTCTGTACAGATTTGTTACATGTCAAACATCGTTTTATTTTAAAATAGTTTTGTTAAACGTTGTGTTATATTCAGTGTATTCTTTCTATAAAATGTAAAGGTAACGAACAATCATGCCAAGTAATTTAAGAGTTCATTTCAAGATACGTGTTAATTTTGTTACATTCGTTTTATCGGACCGACATGATATGTGGATGTTAATGTTTTTAATAAATCACCATAAAAGAACGTGGATGCGCAAAACAAAAACAAACGCATTTAAACATCATGACGAGCAATGTTTTATGAAACTGACCACTCACAATGTGAAAAATGAATCCCTACATTTTTAGTTTGTTATGCTAACGTTTGATCGTTACACGAAAAGGAACATGCCGTATAGGAGATGTGCGTGCCAGTGAATTTCTTCGCTACCTTCGCGAAACAGCACATGTACATAGTAAAATATTTTAATAAATTATGTTTTTTGATAAATTGTATAATGATCAGATAATGTCGATTCCTGTATTTGAAGAACATTGATGATCGTATAATTGACATAATATCTTCGTATAGTATGCTTTTTGCTTTAGTTGTTATAATATATTACCATTTACCACGTTTCATAACTGTGAACTGCATTTAAGCAGCATTATGCCTATTTTGCTCTCAGACATATAATCAGATTAAAGTTTACTTGCAACAAGTATGCATCTCTGTATCGATTACAAATGCATGTATTTATTTAAACGTTACATGTGGCTTTGGCGTCACAGGATGAGATCCCAGACAATTCATGATAGCTGTCACCAGTATTTGAATGAAATATTACTCCTCTTTTGTATTAATAAATTGTCAATTTAAAGTGTACATTTACTTCTGGGTTATTATAACAGGCTGCTGTCATGCTATGAATGTTATACTAAAATATAATGCGATTTTCTTCACACGGCCTTTGTTTTGTCATCAGTTTCAAACTTATCGAAAAAGTGTACAGGCGTAGTGATGTTCTTGTTGACAATTTAGTACGTAAAATAAAATCAATCGGTGGAAAGTATTATCGAAATAACTGAAATTTTAACCTTATATAAATGTTCATATTAATAAAATGTAAAATAATTATTTACCAGACTTTTATATGATTGGACAGAGGTGCATGGTATCGAGGTAGAATCACAGAATCAACCAGGGAAATTTGCACGTTTCATGTAAACGCAAAATAATCACTCCAAATGAAAGACTCCATGTCGCAACCATTTCAAAGTCAACATTTCAGTTTAATTTGACTTAAACAAAACCTATACTTCAACAGCATTGCGGAAAACTTTGTACGAATAATTTGAATTCACAATTAATGTGTGTTGCGACTTACATTTTTGCAAGAGAAAAACAACCCGATGTTTATGATGCCAATTTCTTAAAGCATACATTACTTAATCGCTTAAAAGAAGAGTTAGGGCAAGACACAATACAAGCGACTCGATTAATAAGTATAAAATAATGCCCAACCATATTGCTGTCCTGAAATACGGAATAAACAATGCATCAACATTTCCCGGTTGTCCTCTTTAAACAGGTACTCATAAGAAGACGGTGACAACTCGTAAGGTAAGAAGACAGTGACATACTTTCTTACCGATTATGGCAACTAGAAAAGCTAATCGTGTTTCTGGTACTATCACGGTTCGCATAAAATGCAAAGAGCATAATTGAAATCGGGTAAGGACTTGCTGGATGTTATAAAAACAATCAGTGGATCGACGTCGGTATCTTCAGACGATCGAAGAAAATTTAAAGTTTCGAACTGCCCTGTTTTTTTAATTAATTTTAAACTTCATCCGATGGTAACATTACAGAGTATCGTCAATTTTCTGTGATCAGCATCTTCTAAATCGCAGAGATCACCCTCTTTCACCAACTTAAACTGCAGGCACAGTCCTTATAACTATCCGCATAATGATTTTAATTGCTGTCGAAAATTGCGCTTATTCTGATCATCATCTTTTAACAGTTCATTTTACCCTGGACTAGTTCCCATCGACTGGAAACATGCGTATCCTCCGAGGACCGTGAATCGAGCGGTAAAGGAAACGAGTGAAAGAACTTCTGAATTTATTCAAACAATGCAACAATAAACGATTCAAAGATTGATTTATTTCCCGTTAAATCCAGGTATTTTTTTTATTTTTTTTTACAGCGTGTTTAACCATGCAAAGCCGATATTTCCATACACATCCACAATAAACATCCACTACGTGCATGCTGACCTTGTACCGATACGTCACACCGGAAAGGGAGAGTGCTCGATTGCGATAGGCATTGGGCCGACTAAACTTACACATTTAATTCACGGAACTATTTAAAGATTTAATATAATAAACGTCCAATCAGAAACGGGGGTATTCAGACTGAACACGCGTGATAACCCTGACACGATGTGTGTGCACTGCTCTAAAGCTAGAATCATGATGTTTTCATGCAATATTTTCTGAAAATCGGGAGAAAATGAAAGTCATTTGTTTTTAAATGTTGTGTTAACGCTACAGTTGTGCAGTCGTCTGCTTCACTTTGCAATTGATGTGGAAATTTTACGAAGAGGACCAATACAATGTATGAAATATGGATAAACTTGGATTATTTTAGTTGAAGTAAGATTTTGAAATGCAATTATTCCTGTTTTTCCTCATTTTGGTTGTGTGTGTATTTATTTTCAAGCATAGTAATGTTAGTAAAATAAAATAATCGGAGCGCATGCGTGTGACGTCATCACGAGAGCCGCGTTCTTAACGTCAACAAAATGATCGGTATCAGGACGCGCTCGGAATTAGGGCACTTGTCGATTTCATAGCGGTCTACAAAAAAGGCGACACGACAGTAAGGAGTGTATACTGGTTAAGGTTTCAGGTTGTCTGCCCAGCCGTCGGGTCATTGGATTCCTTATCAGCGGCATATATTTCTTGTAAAACAACATGCAAGTTGTTCATAATGTTTGCCCCTATGATATCTCGGCCTAATTAGAAACGGGACCATGTGGAGTCAAAAACTAGGTAGATAAGTCAAAATGAAGAAAAAGCCTGTTTTGCACACTCTTTGGGCAACATTTATTGTCCAATCATAACGAAACTTTATCAGAACATTTTCGATTATGATCTCTGTGTTTGTTTTTGAACATGGTCAAGTGGGATCAACAACTTTGATCACTATGTATTATCACAGAAAAAGTTGATACAAAAGTAAATTCCCAATCTTGAAACTTTGTCAAGGCAGGTTCAAATAATATCTTGGCAAGTTCAAAACTGGGACATGTTTCGACAGAACGTTGAGGTCACAATATGGAACAAGCTTGTGAATATTCTTGTTATTTTCCCAATCTTAATTAAACTTGGTAAGAACACTTTATCCAAGGATATATCGCCAGAGTTTCAAACTTGTCACTTGGAAACTTGGTCAAACAACAGAAACATGAACATTTATGAGGCAATATTTATTGCCCAATTCTCGTGCAACGTGGTCAGAAAAGTTGTCCTAATTAATACCTCGGTCGTGTTCGAAACTGGGTCATGTTGGGCAAACACAAGCTCAAATAAATTAAAAGGTTTTTGAACACTAGAAGGCAGGTAGTTTGCTTCATAAATCGTGCCCATTAATTTTGTTATAATCATTTCTCCGCCGACCAAGGTATGAATCTGGTCCTATTGAAAACATCGCCACCATGATTAGATTCAGTTTTAACCATTTTTAAACATTGTTTTACCACAATAAGTACAATTTAATAGAAATTATCTCTGTGCATTGCTTACAAACCTTTAATCTAAATTTGTGTTGGTCCATGCAGATCAATCACCAAATAAAATTATTATAGTTAGACGATGATTCTATGCTAGTTCAACTAGTTCCATAAAACTGTTGGAAACTACATCATATTCTGAGTACAAACGGGACGTTAATCAAATTATTTCTTAACATTAAGGCAGTTTATTGGGTTCAAATCCTGTGGAACATTATTTATGTTGTAATGTATACTGTGTTGGAGTGGCATACAATTTTCCCAGTAATTGGACAATTTGTCTCAACAACTATCATGTTTTTTAATGCGTCCATCAAGACTGACAGCAACATATGGTTTCCCATGTTATCTCCTACCGTTGAAACCTTCTTAATACATGTATATATATCCGATATAAATGATGGTATAAATGTTAAAGCTATAGGATTTATTAATTTCATTTCGTTCCGGGTACCGGTCAATCATCTGACACCGGTTCAGTTTCATGTCTGTATTCATGTCCGATTTTAATTGTGCATTCACTTCTGATTGAGTTTGCACTTATTTATACATTTCCCATTCACCCGTGGACTTAAGGTTTATTTCTTACCGTAAATACACACTGTGTATGTTAATTTATGTTCAGCATCAAATTGATGATCTTGGCTATCTTTATTGCTATAATTCCAGGTTTCTGACACGTTTTTTTTATGCGTGTTCTTTTTCGATGTGTGGAACACCATAACTCATTATTGAATCTTTTCATGCTTAATTGTATGTTTCGTTAAATTACCTTTTATAACAAGGATGTTTAGCAAGAATTTTCCGTTCGACCACTGATTAAAAGCTTCGATTGATTCTGTGAAATCAAATTACGGTGTTGGATCCTCTTCCGGGTATACGTCTCAGCAAGTGAAGTGTTTTATGAAATTATTCAATAAAGTGATAACGATACCAGATTTGCTAGCTTATATATCTGTCAAATCATGATCCAAAAATTAAATATTATATAATTTACAACCGAACACACTCATCACTCCTTTTATACGCACACATTTTTTGTTAATGTATTACAACCTATCAAGTTCATCTTTTAAGAAAGACAATCGAATAAATAAAATATGAATACACAAATAATGTTCTAAATGATGAAGCAATTTCTTGAAATTGATATCGTTATTCTTAAGGATATTACGTCACATTTTCTGGATTGATTGAAAATGAAACATACAACTTTATTTCGCTCTCTGGCTCCATTGTTAGGGCAATGTATTATTTGCTTTGGTCGAATGAATGCAAAAACTTAAACCAAATGCATTATTTACGCTCTCCTACTGATTCAACTGGAGTTTCACGTTGTTTATAGTTTACATGTAACCTTGTAAGCCTATGATGATCCTCTTCCAAATGTGTCCAAAGAATGAACATTTTGTCAAAATTGAACCCACCCTTGGGTTGACCTGTTTCTTATATTGCGTTTGGAAAACGTGTGGACGCTACCTGGGAATAACAGTTAAGATCCTTCGGATCCCAGGTGCATGTCCTAGGGCCTTACTCGGTATGCCTTCTCGTGATTAAAGACAAGCGACCAAACAATACAAATATGTAACAAACTGATGAACATAAACAATACTTAATCTGGTGTCACTGCGTTAAAACGGTTAGACGGCTTTTAAGGCTCATCGATTATTTCCAAAAACCCATGACATTTGCTGCGTGTTCGCTTTTTGTTATGCTTGAGTAATTCAAATGTTACTGCACAAAAACATGCCTTGAAAAAAAATCACAACAACTTTTTAACATGTTTATATTTATTCGCTCATGTGAATTTCAAATCGAAATGATAATAAGACATATACAACCATAAACTTATATTTTATATGCAATATGCAGCTATCTGGAATGGTAAATGACTTAACTGTTCGGTAAGTATCCGAAACCTATGTTCTCTTTGTACACCTCAACATTCACCAAGAGAGATGTAACAACCAAATAACTATAAACAGTATGGAAAGCATGCCAATGCAGAAACACTGTCGATAGCAAGATTCCTCTATGAAGTGTTAGACGAACATTGATTCCTGCAAACGTCATTTGTTCTTAAGATTTAAAATAAGTTATCAGAACTAGTATTATGGAAGTTTATGTTTATCCATACAGTCTTAAAGCGAGTGTATATGATTTTAATGCCAAAAAGTATATTTCCTGGATTTAAAACTAACACAAAAATATACAAGAGAAATGTTCAATAAAATAATTGTTAACGGTTCCATTGATCAAATATTAGTAATTTCAATGAAATTCATAACGATTTAATGTACTCCAATACCGAAATAGTTTCAAATATTTGTTGCATAACAGAAACTTTGCACGTCGTATAAAGAAAGCTGCAAAAAGTGGGTTATCCCATGAATGCTTTTGTAAATGAAAGAATTTCCGAATGTACAAAATGGTAACTGTTAACAACTCTAATGTCGTTTATTTTGTGGTTACACTTATGTTAAACTTAATCACATTTTAAACAATATATATACACGCTTGTATCTTTGTCATTTATGGAGTGAGTCGAATTTAAAAATCGCTATAGTTAGATTATTGTTTGGTTATGTGGTCAGGTATTGTGACTAGTAACCGTATTAAATCTGGCACAAATCCTAATTTAAACAAACGACGGTTGTGCGTAATCTACCATATTGTATATATCATAGTATGTATTCTTGCTTTCATAATACCAGTTAATCCTATACGATATATAAATATTTTTGTTTAAAAAACACTAAGATTATCAGTGAAACTGATAGATGCCTCCTCATGATACTCTTGTTACGATTGAATTGTCTAGATACGAATTATTGCTTAGAGGGCAATAAGTTCCTGAAAACTCATTTTCATATTTAAATCATTACAAAATCAAATTTTGTCAAGATTTTGACCTACAGTGGTGGATTTTTTTTTTATCAGGTTTAATCTCGGGACCTTTTTCTTTGAAACACGTAATTCAGATTCGCAATTAGTCTATATATTATCAAGGTAAACAAACGGAACAAGTTTCGTGATGATTGGACGAAACATATGTTCTCTAGAGTGGTAAAGAGCTACAGGTGGACACCATAAACCGCACATACGTGTAAATAAACAGTGCAAAGACAGGTACGACTTTGCACTCAGCATGACGAAGGCATATTTAGACAGTTCAAAAAATGATAATATCCCGAAAGCAACTCTGTCATTAACTGATTTACATGCTTACATCCCCAAAATACATGTTGAAAAGCTTCAGATTCACTTTCACAAAATGTACAGTTAGCTGAAGTGGCAAATCAATCATCAATTACATATACGCAACGTGACACGACTACTTATTCTTTGCACTATTTTAAACGTTTGGCTACATGTTTAATATGGTTTAGAGACAGATGACCGATTAAGCAATTATAACTTGATTTTGGTTTAAGTATTTATCTCTTAAAACTAATTAAGAAACTGGTTTACAATGCTTGAAAACATTCTTTTCGTGCTTTTGCTTTGAAATATCTATCACTTTTTCGCCGGCCGCGATTTGTGTAAGCGATCAATACAGGGTATACATTTAGATCTGAAATAACGCTAATACACGCTGTCGCTTTTACAAGGGGCATAATGAATCGTCTGGAAACCTCATTTCAGCTAAGAAAACTTTGAAAATTTAGCGCAACCCATACGATCTTCATCCTTCGAATATATTATTTACTACAAGAGCGTTTTATTTTATTCGCACATGACGATTCGCATGGTCATGGCTGGTGTCTGTATTTGGCAGTTACTACTTCAGTTTGTACAACGCTGGACTATAAATCCGTGGATTGCGGGTTCGAGCCCCTGCCCGGTCACATAGCTTGTGTGGCGATTCGTCATTAAACCCTTAACATGACCATTCTTTCACTACCTCTGATTAACGTATGGCATTTTTAAGTTACTGGAACAATTATGTGCACTTAGTACTTGTAACCCAATGAAACGTGTGAATTGGAAAATTAACCGCCCTGAAATTACTGAAAAACTGTTGAAAATCAAACTTATCAAACAAAACGTGTTAACTGCGTATTAAACTACTTTTGCTTTGGGAGAATTATCTTATCTATATATATTTGTATCACAAGTGATCATAGAAAGAAATAGTTTCGCGAGTGGCGTATGGACTCGGTTCACATATCTAATCCATGTACGCATAAAACGTGTTGAAAAGTCCGGTACTTGTCAGTGTGTTTTAATGTTTTCAAAGTACTAGTAATTAAACTGAGACTGTCTTATGGTGATCACCTATGTTATAAATAATATTTAGTATTGTTGGTAGACAGAACATCGCCGCATCTCTAATTTTAGAGAAAATCACGATGGTCATTATTTGTGAGCGAAGCTTCAGAATAATGCAGACGCAATTTTCCAAATCAGTATGCCTTAGCTACGGTAGGGCCCGTAACCCATGACTGCCTGTGTGGATAACTCCAGTCAAATTAAACAAACGACAAATGCTTAAAGCGTTTCTGTTTATACTTAACTGGTGCACTGCAGCAGACGACAGCCTGTAATTATGTAAACAATAGGTTTAAGAGCGTGTGGGACATATTGGCTAGTGTTTAAATCAGCTTGTGCGATGACATTGGTAAGATTATCATTGAAATCTGTACATATTGGCTGCTTTCAGGGAAAACGGGGCTTAATGCTGCATTAAAGGTCTGTCATGTGAGCAAAATTGTTACTCAATAATTTTAAGAAAATAGATAGAGTATTAGATACACATATCACACCATGTACATGATTATAGGCTTGTTATTCTTTAGCAAGGCAACCACAATTCTGAAGATGGTTGCCAGTGCAGCGACCAATTGTGAAAATAAAGACATATTGTTGTTATTTTGTCTAAGTTATCTCTATAACATAAATATGAGGATAAACAGTCACACACATCTCGACCTGTGCTTTAAGACACACTCTTTAAAATTTGAATGGGTTGTGTTCATTTCAAACTTGCGATATAAAAAGCTATAACATAAGTTTGAAAACTGAGTTGCTTCTAAGATTATGCAATAGCGAACAAATTCAGTGCCTTCAGCGCTTTGATGGTTTACTTGTTATACAAGTTGCAAAGGTTCTTTGAAGAGAGCACGCTGCCGGATTTTGACCGGCATAGTCATTGACTGCCACATCAATCTTACTCAATCGGGGTCATTGTATGCTACATCATTTAACGGTATGTTGGATACCGTCGGACGGGAGAAAGGCGCGAGGGTCCCAGTTTTTGAACACATTCGAGTGTTTAGATCACATGGAATTTTAAAAAGATGTCACGAGATTACTTGAAAGAGAATCGTTTAATTATGAGGAATTTTGTTACCCCCTGATTTTCTTTCTTTAAGTTGTGAGGTATTGAGACATGCTGCCTTGGAAGGTATTCGTCGTCAGTATTGTGACAAATTCTAGTTTAACAGTGACGCAACATTAATAAAACAAAAACAAAAACATCAATATCAAATTATTTATTAGCCGAAGACATATAAACAAAGTAAGTAGCTAACACGTAAACGAACAACATAAAGAAAAAAACATGGTGAGCTTTAAACAGTCAATAAAATGGTAATTACAAACGTTAAGGGATTTTCCTCAAATAATTCGCTTATAATATCATGTTCTGTAAACAAGTATTTGCAACTAAATGTAGATAATATTCGGCACCATTCAGTAGATTCACGTACTATATATGTCGGTATGCACTTTCAAGAAATAGCACATAAAGCACATATATTTATTGATAACGTAGTACATAGTTCAATTTACTCTGAGACTAGGGAGCCGCGGAATACGTGATGTTCGACACTCCGGATACTTCTTGTGGTTTCGTTTCTTCTGAAACCTCCGAGGACTTCCGATAATAGCAGAGGAATGCCGACAGCCACGCTAACATCCACGAGACAATCGCCAGCACAAATCCGGAGCCGCACTCCTTAGACGAGCTGGTGACTTTGATATTGTCCTTGTACACGGCGAATGCAACCATGAAACATAAGCCTGAAAACCGTTAAGCCCCATTAACACTCAAAATCAACAATATTTCGTAAAATAAAGTTACCCAATAAACAATCAGCGTTCCTTATGAACAATAGCTAAAATTTCAACGCTAGATGTGGTCTGCTAACATAGATTTAACAAGATACATCATGCTATTTTGTCTTTGTTTGTGGTACAATATATTTCATTAAAATTTCCCGCAACGATATCCACTCATACGATACACGAACTTTTAATTGGTACATGAACATGTGTTCAATATAATTATATTGTACCACACAAAATAAAAAAGAGCATTTCGTATCTTGTTAAATCTATGTTGCCAGACCACACCTAGCGTTGAAATTTTGGCTTTTGCTATAAGGAACACCGATGGTTTATGGGTTATCTTTATTTAACAAAATATGTTTTACGAAATATTCGTTGATTTTGAGTGTTACTTGAGCTTTAAAGGCGAAATCATAAATATGTATTAGCCTAAAGTCTTGCATAAGTACACAGTGTTGAGTTTATAGGAAATGCATCGTAAATCTGCTTTTTGGATGGTATGATGTTCCCTAAAACTATCGCAAAATAAGCATTTTATCGGATGAAAACTATTGTATGCTCTTCTTTTACAACATGTTCCTCTGTTTTTCTTCGATCATTAACGATTCAAAGACTCTCGTACCTGCAAGGAAGGGACCCATAGTCCCAACATGGGTCAACACGGAACTTGGACTTCCGGATCGACCAGTCACTTTCTGAACCACCACACTGAGGATCAAACCCAGTACCCCAAGAAGCATGAAGACCCGAACCGCAATCAGAGACTCTGGGAAACAAATATAAAAGGGAAAATAAGAGAACACGTTTGCATTGATATCGTGTGTATAAACATATACTGACACAACGTCTTGATATTCTGATTGTTTTGTATAAATTGCCGCAAGTGCCGCTGCGTTTGCTACTGTCGCTTATGATACGAATTATCATGTTCTTCAACTTACCGCTGTGTCTTTTAAATAAATCCTCATCCTCCTCCTCCCACTACTACTACTACTACTACTACTACTACTACTACTACTACTACTACTACTACTACTACTACTACTACTACTACTACTACTACTACTGCTACTACTACTACTACTACTACTACTACTACTACTACTACTACTACTACTACTACTACTACTACTACTACTACTACTACTACTACTACTACTACTACTACTACTACTAC